>JAOVYX010015053.1:0-58878 GCA_035668315.1 Drosera spatulata | reverse complement strand
GGTTTTTTTTTTTTTTTTTTTTTTTTTTTTTTTTTTTTTTTTTTTTTGCATGGTATGTACTTATAAGACTATTTCTGTTGATCTGATTATTATGAAGATTTCACAGATGTTTCTATGCGTCTGTTATCCTTCAATGATTTGTTTGTTGCTTGTGGTTCTCTTTCTAGCAATGCTTTTACTTTTGGCTGATGACCATAAATAATTTGTTAAGGTTCTTGATCTACTTCCCTAATGATTAAGTATGCCTTCACTTACTTGGAAAAAAAAAGTATGCCTTGTCATCTTGGACTTAGTTTGTGCATTTGATCATCAATGGTTGTTTTTTTTTTTTTTTGTGGCAAAAGCTCCTTTCAGAAACTCGTTGACATTTGGCACTAATCCCGTTGTTTTGAGTTCGGCTTGCTTCTGTAACGTGAAGCATGCTTTGTGGATAAAGTTGCAGTTATGTTCATAGATATTAAGAAGCAAGTTTGGGAGTATTTCTTTTCTTTGTTTTGAAGTTCTGCATGAATTAAATAGTTAGGTCTCTCTGTTGGCAGGAGTTTATTGTCAATGAAGGTGGTGGAGAACCACCGCTTGATGGATCAATCCCCGACATGACATCTTCAACTGAGTGAGTATTTCAGATATATGAAAAACCCTTTGGCGAAATGTAAAATGGATGCGCTTGAATTTAACCTGGAAAGCTGGAATCTACTAATACTTCCATTGCATATATTATGTCCTTTTAGGCATTATGTTAGTCTGCAAAAGATTTATCAAGCTAAGGCAGAAGCTGACTTTCTTGCTGTGGAACGACGGGTGAGGGACATTTTAAATAAGCGTGGTAGTAATCCAGATAGCATTTCAAAGATGGCCATAAAGAACTTTTGCAAGAATGCACGGAAACTTACAGTAAGTGCCTTTGCTGTTGCTGTTCTTGTCTAGTCATCCTCTCCTATACACTTACATTTTATTGTTCCTTTTGTGCTAGTCTGCTACAAATCTGCCTGGGATTATGATTCACATCCCTAACCAATTGAATCAGGATAAATGTCTGATAGCTGTATTATGTAATTGAGAACCAAACACTAGAATGTTGTTGCTTGTTATGGTACTAAACAATATTATTATTTCCTTGGGCAAATATCCACTATCCGACTGTTAAAAAACGAGCTTTACTTCAGACCTTGTTTCTATTAAAAATTGGTTTGTAAGGTTCCATGGTTATTGATGAGTGATTTGTCAAAGAAGATAACAAAAATGGGAGGAATTCTTCTAGTAACTGAGTAATGCAATGAAGAGTTGAGATATTGACTTTGATGTATGAGCTTGTTGGGATGGTGGATACTTGATTAGGAGGATCACTTGGAGAGTAAGTTGGTAAGATGAAACGTGTGAAATGGTGAGACTAGCTTTCTTATGTGTCATGGTAAGCTTCAAGATCATAGTGATACTGGTTTATTATGGATAAGGAGCTAAAGATGAATATGGCAAGTGTTGATAGCTGGGGAATCTGGGATGTAGAATTATTGTAGTTAAGATGATTTTTGAGTGGTGGTAAAACTAGATCATGGTTATGACCTTGAGGTCACTGATGTGCTGCTTAAAGGGCGGTTATGTATTGGGTGAGATTTCGATAGACATGTTAGTGAGGAAAAAGCTCTTGGGATATTTCAGCAAGTTAATGCGGAATGTATCTTAGCATACTAATTCTAAGTCAAGGTTTTTTTTATTCATTTATTTCGTGTTCTTCTGTACCTCTTCGCTTTCACAGTTCTTTTGGTGCATCTTTTCTGAGGTTGTATCAAGACATGAATCTTTCTTTAGAAAATTGTGTTTCTGGTTTGCTCACCGTCATGAGATAGATCATTTGGTGTCAAGTTTCAAAGTGATGTGCTGTGCCCAATGTTCATACCTGTACTGTGTCCCTCAGGTATGTCGGTATCGCTCTGTCGAGGAGGAATTTCAGGCTCCTAACGTCCCACATTTGCACAAGTATTTGACAGATCAGGACTGCTGGTATGAACCAAGTTGCTTTGTGTATGCTTTATGATATTTTTTTTCCGTAAGTGTTCAGTTGGTGGTGTCCTTTGTGGTCTGCTTTTTCCTTTATCGGAAGTTGTCTACTGTCGTGGTTTATGATTTGGCAGGCCGCTTAGTGCTGGGAAGAATTGCGTGCCCGTTGTGTGAGAGGGAATGAGTGTGGGAACAGAAATAATTAACATTGTCATGAAACCATCTTTACATAAAATTCAAACCTTATGTTAGAAGGGCCTAGTTGTTAAGTGTGGACAGTTTGCTGGCTCATCACATATCAATTATCAAACAAAACTGTAACGAATGGGAGTTGCCGGATTTGAACTTTTATCTCATGCCACGTGTTTTGACACCATGTTTTGAAATTAAGTCTAAAACTCTACATTGCCCCTAAATAATGATAGAAAGTTCAGAATAACATTCTGTCTTAACTGCAATAAATTGTCGTCATCTGGATGCTGTGTACTATGGTGACTTCTTGTTGTAGATAGTCATATTATATATGATAGCAGCCTATCCTGTATTTGATCAGTGGCGTTGGATGCTTTGTATGTTAGAAAATATTGACGAAGGGTTTCTTGTTATTGCACATCTCCTATTTCATTACCACTTTGCCCTGGATCCATATTTCATCATGTGGTTTTGGTTAGAAGTTGATATACTTTTGATACTGCTGAAGATGGTTACATTTAGATCTTGAAAAGGCTGTTTTTTCCATCCTAAGAGCTCAAACAAAAAACATATATCTGGAGTGGCTTAGAGTCTCTTTAATGAGTCTGCACGAAGTTTTCTCACGCATTCGGTTTCTGTTTCAGTATGGCAGCCAGTTTCTATTGCTTGCTGCGGGCTGTTGATAGATATGCTGCCAACTTCAGCAGTTTTCCGGGTCAATTTGATGGGTATTTCCTGATTATATCTTGCTCAAGGAATGCTTAGATTTCCAGTCCTGAAACCTCATATCTTAACTCCTGAATTTCTTAGTGAGATGGATGAAGATATATCACGATTGAAGACGATAGCCGTTGGGTTGCTTAGTGAATTAGGTTGCAATGGTGTGACCTTGAGTGAAGATCTTATTTATGAAATGTGCCGATATGGCGCTGCAGAACTGCATGCAGTTGCTGCTTTTGTTGGAGGAATTGCATCTCAGGAAATAATAAAGGTATTCTTTCCTTCTGAAATCTTCATTCCTTCTTGTTGGCTTTCTGCTTCCTTTATTTTTCTTTCCCTGGTTGATCATCATTTTCTTCATGTTGCGGCCATGTCCACTGTAATATTTGTGTCACTGTCATGTTAATGAGTTGAGTCTTGACAGAAACCATCTGCCTCACCGGGCAAGGCTGCGACCAAAGTTTCCTCTCCTTGACCTCCTCATTGTGGAAACCATTGGCAGTGAGCCAAGTTAAATTACCATTCTTTTAGGGCTGTAACTAACATCATTCGCCCATTGTTGTCTTGCAGCTCATCACAAAGCAATTCATTCCAATGCGTGGGACGTTCATCTTCAATGGCATTGATCACAAATCCCAGCTTTTGACGCTATAAAGATATTCTTTGGTTCATCAGCTGCGATATTAGTCACGGATATGTACATCCAGAGATGCATTTCTTGGAACCATAATCCGAGCATATCACGGTTTGTTGTGCTTGTTGTGGAGCATTGTACAAGAGCGATGGAGCAACAGACACATTCCCAAAGCTGCACAGAGATCTGTTGTGTAAACTATTGTTGTTTTAATAGTAGAAGGCTGGGCATTCAGTGTGCAACATATCGAGTGCATATCTGGATTTTGAGGAATTGATATTTATGAGGACGTTTGTTTTTCATTATGAGACACTGTTTTAGTTATGAAAATTGCTGTTTTATACTGTCCAACGAGATGTTGCTCACTTCTTTCCAATAGCGGATTCCTGCTATTCGGGCAGGAGCTGTCGCCATATTCGTTCTTACATAAATGACCACAAATTAGGTCATGCAAATCAATCAACCTTGCAAGTTGCCAACAGTCGAAAGCAGATCCAAGCTTGTATGGAAGAGTTTTAGCAGGATATACTCAACATGGGCACAAAGATATGAACCCGTCTACCTTGACTGATCTACACAATTAGTAACAGCTAATGACAATGTTATGGTCCGAAACCAAATATGCGAACTAAACTATCCTAACCGATCCGCATGATTAAGTACGATATGAGATGATCTTGTGTGCATTTACTTGCACCGAATAGCATATCTGATCTGATTCATTCAAAATCAATGAATTTTATCTCAGCGTTGAACATAAAGCATTGAAGAAGAAGTAGTTGAAGTACAATCTACTATTAACTTGTGTATATGAAGACAGCACCAAGAAGCATTTGCACTTGAGACATTATACACACAACTCTCTCAGGTGTTCTTCTAGCCATGGTCATGGCCGAAGTAAATGAGAGCAACGAAGATGGTGAAGTATTTCCAATTCGCTCCCATGGGTGCTATCTTGTGTTCAATATTGGATCAATGGTCTACCAAAACAATAAACACGTCTTGGAGTAGCGCTGGCCTTCCAAGTGTCTTTCTTGTTATCTTGCTTTCGACGAGGCGGAACAGTCAAGAATGCCAATTTCCTACGAATCCGCTCTCGAAGTTAGGATAGACCGTAGGCTCTTTGTTGGCAGCACAACTAAAACAAAAAAGGGTGTTGTAATCAATTTACTTTTGCTTATTTTTCTTAGTTGAACTTAGGTAGCTGTAATGTATGCGACCCCTATTTGGCAGAGTGTTTAAAGATCTTCGACTCCAATCAATAGTTTGTAATTAATCAGCAATACTATCATTGAAGTAATCGTTACTTATTCTTGACTTTGTGCTTCACTGTGTGGAAAACGTCAAATCAATATCTAAATCTTGAACATAAAACCGAACTTATTGATATATGACGACGTCGCACTATGTATGGACACTGTTCTAGCTTTAGGAGAACATCGTTTAATGTCGTCATGCTCTTTCTTGTGTAAATGGTTTCTAGATTAGATCATGTATGAACTCGTAAATATGTTTCTAGTTAAGAGGGCGGCTAAACCCAATAAGTGCATCATTACGATACAAGTGTCATAAAATTTGAGGTGAAAATGATCCATGTATCCGGATGTCCGAACATACAAAATGGATAGACGATTCTAATCAGTGTAATTAAACAACCTTACATGCACAGATTTGGCAAGAAAATCGAATTCCAAACCTAACTACCATAACGGTCATACTAGGTTGACATTTTAATTACGCTAACGATATACAACAGTCCCTGGGGAATTTTAATGATCTGAAAACCTTAGAGGGAAAACAGAAATTCGCAGTAAACTACCTTAACCAATTGGCGCAATTAATCCCGTCTAACGATATTTAGCGGTACATTAGGGATACAGAATCCTAATAGCGTGACAGGAAAATAGAAATGAAGCTTACAGATTTACGTAATTAGTTACTTCTAATGGTATTCAATGATCCCTTTAAGGAATTTCATGAATCCGGATAGCATACCTGATCTGATTTTTTCCAATTCAAGGATATTCAATAACAAAGAACGTGAAAAGAGCATTGAAGAAAAGATAATCTCTTGGGAATAAAATCTACCCTTTAGCTTGTCTATATAAACTTAACACAAATAAGCATTTCCACACAAGACATCAAACACACAACTCTCCCGCGGTTGAGGCAAATGCATGAATGCCTCAACGAGGTTCAACATTCTCGATTAAACTTTCCATGGAGGCGGCCTAAGAGGACGAGAACATGGAAGGCGGCGAAACACTTGTGGATTTGTTCCCTTGTGTGCCATTGGCATTCTATGTTCAATTCATTAGATCAATGATCTGCCAAAAATATCAGCACCTCTTGGAGTAGCGTTGCCCCTTGTCGTCTTGCCTTCGACAAGATTGAGCTGTAATGATCGATCATCTCAAACAGACATTCGTCCACATCTTTTCTAACTCTTCGCCAAGTACTTGTTGGTGGTGACGTAATGCGCGGTGAGGCAGAGCATGTTGGTGAAGTGAGGAATGATGGTGATCTTTGCGATGCAACTAATATACCTGATGCGGGTAATGAAGCTGAGGTTTTACCTTGTTCCTCCTGAGAAGATGGTGTGAGCAACTCCGACTCTGGCCCTCCCGGCTTCTTGCCCACACAAGGCACATCGGGTTTAAGAATTATCGTCCGAGAAAAGGATGGCAAGTATGTGGGCAGACACTTTTATTTAAATTCCTTGGTAGTATTAGTTTTTCTTAATTCAATTTGTTTCCATGGGTGCTATCCTATGTTCAATTCAGTGGATCAATGATCTACCCAAATAATAAGCATGCCTTCCAGTAGCGCTGGCCTTCCAAGAATCTTTCTTGTTATCTTGCTTTTGATGAGATGGAGCCGTCAGGAGTACCAATTTCCAACGAGTCCGCTCCCGAAGTTAGGTTAGGTGGTCGGCTCTAAAAAATTTGACGATGCTAGATCGAGATAATCAATAATAAGAACACACAAATCATACATCACACCATCATAAGTATTGGAAGTAAAACCCCACAAATCACACCACCACAAACCGTGGTGATAAAACTCTATGAGAAGCCCGGATTACAGAGCATCTCATATCATAACTCAAACCATAGAAACTCTTATGGACGAATAATAATATGGGTATATTTATAACCCTCATAAAAATGTGTTTTAATAAAACATATCTCACTTGAAAACCCGAGACACGGTCCATGCTAACCCCGTAGGGCTGATCACATAGAAAACCTGTGTCTGCCTCGAAACAAGCTCACATGGCCGTATGCACCAGACATGGCCGTGTGCCCCTCCTGCACACATTCGACACACGGCCAGAACAGACCATGGCCGTGCTTGCTTTAGAGAGGAAATCCAGTGTCCTCTCGACGCATGGCCTGTCCCAGTCCGTGTCTCCACAGACACGGCCGTGTGTGTCTCATTCACGTCCATTCCTTATTGTTTCAATCTTCCACGGTATTGCATCATATTAGATATACCGTTTGGTCACGAGGGCGCTGTTTGGTGAGCGTAGATCAAATCCGTAGTGGATGTGAAGTAGTCGACAACTTTAACATGCTCTTTGTTGGCCACACAACTAAAACAAACAAGGGTTCTGCAAGCAATTTGGTTTCCTTATTGTTTCTTAGTCGAACTTGGGTAGCTGTAATGTATGTAATCCCTATTTGGCAGAGTGCTTACAGCTCATCGACTCCAATATATAGTTGGAACAAATCGACAATACTATCGTAAACCTAATTGTTGACTTTGTATCTTCCAATTACCTTCTGTCCTCCATTTCGTTGATTTTGTTGAAATGCTTAGACAAAAATCATATTCAAAGGTGTTTTGTTCATGATTTGAGTTTTGGACAAACAATATCCGACTCCTATATTGTCAAAACCACTGGCAGTGCGTGAAGTTACTTTACCATTGTTTCAGTGTGCTAACTAACATTTTCAACCCATCATCTTCACACAGTTCATCGTTATGCAATTCATTCCAATGACAAAGACATTGATCTTCAATAGAATTGCTCAAAATACCCTGCTTTTGACTGTAAAGAGACTTTTTGGTTTTTCAGCGATGATGTCGTGGTTTGATCATAGAATAATGGAGATTCAGTTGGAACATATATATCAGACCAATACCTAAATCTTAAACACAAAGCCGCACTAGTTGATATTTATGACAACATTGCACTATGGACATTGTTTTAGCTTTTGGAGAGCTTCGTTTAGTATCGTCCTGCTTATTCTTGCATAAATGGCTTTTAGATTAGACCATTTATGAACTCGTAAATCTATTTCTACTAAGGTGTTTGTCTCATTTATGTCCATTCTTCACTGTTTCAATCTTCCACGGTATTATATCATATCAGATATATCGTTTACTTCATACCCCAGTACTTGGTGAGCGTAAATCACATCCGTTGTGGATATGAACTAATCGACAACTTCAACAGTCTGTCTCACTACATGCTTTGTTAGACGTGCAACTTGCTTAGTAATGATGTTGGTGATAGATTTCGACTAAGATTGCTACCTTTCTATAGTCTGTTGATGCATTTCTATCATAGAATTCTTTAGAAGAGTCAATGAACCATCTGTGGCTGTTGCTGGGTAGAGACGTGCTTGGTTTGACGTTTGATCTCAGAGATGGCCTTCGTGAAGTCAGTATTGAGATACTCTACTGTCAGTTGTGCGCTGGAGTTTGCTGAGTTGATCATATAGGGACTCAACAGTAGGGTTTATTTGCAAGTCGGCATTAAAGAAATGCTTATTTTGTTGACTTTGAAGCTGGAATACTTGTACACCTAATAATTGAAGCAACGTCATGGGATTATTGAGATTAATGGAGGCACCAAGTGCAGCAGAGGTATGACTGGTTGTCCTTTCCTCAGCTGTGGGGGTTCCTTCAGGAGAGAGATCAAAATACTGTTCTTCTGGTGACACTGCTGCAGGAGAGTCTTTGGAGTATGCAGTAGAGCTTGGACCTTCTGCAACATGGTCTTCTGGTGTTGGCTCAGAGTATACAGAAGAGCATATAAGCAGTGATGGAAAGAAAACCACTGGGAATGTGTTAATGGGCTCTATTGTAATAATGGACAGCCTTGGAGTGGGGGGAATATCTTTTATAATAGGCATATCCATTGTTGTTTTCTCTTCCGGTGCAATAGCCTTAGACACTACTGAGGAGCCTCGAATGCTCCTTGTATTTGCTCAACCTCTATCGTAGAAGTCTCAGACGCTTCTGCAGGAGTCACAGACGCTCCTTGTAGGTTCTCACCCTCTTGGGCAGAAGTTTCAGACGCTTCTTCTATGACTTCTTCATTGTTACCAACATCACTAGGTTGGCCTTTTACTGTGATCCTTCCCTCGGTAATTATGGAGAGGCATTCCTGTAGCAATAGGGATGTAACAGATTGAACCATCTGGACAAGTTGGGTTTCCATCTCATGAGTCATTACAAACTCAATAAGGGCCTCCTTATCTTTGGAGAGATTCTTGAGATTTGTAGTTGCCGTCGTTGTATCATATTGTCAAGGTCACTCATATGCTAGAGACATACATTAAGGTGCTAGCAAGGATGCCATCATCATTAACCCTCTGAAGGAGGTAATATAAAAGCTTTGTGTTGGAAAGGGGTCTGTCACTCTTCTTTGGCCTTCTGGTGCTTCTTCTTCGTTGAGGAGCTTGAGGAGGTCAAGTGGGTTTATTTTGACTTGTGATGATGATCGCTGTTTGAGTGGATGCTGAAGTAGTTTGCGTAGTTTGAATGCCACTCTGGATTGTTATAGCTACCTGAGCCTTCATAGTCGAGTTGGAGAGGATGCTGCAAGTGTTTTATCTAAGAGGTAAGCTCCCTCTTCGATGGCTAGCTTTACTGCAAGGACAACATCCTTCTTAATTTGCCTTTGGCCTCGTTTGGGCTTAGGCTGTTGAACAAAGATACCCTTTCCTTTATCTTTGGGATCTATGGTTGGTTGTTGTTGTGAGGTTGTTGGTTATGGTGATCTTATAATTATTCTTGATGATGTGATGGTGGTAATTGTTGTTTGTGGTGGTAAGGTTGTGATTGTTGAAGTGAGAGTTGGTATTGATGTTTGTGGTGGAGAGGGTTCTATAATGGTGACCGTGATGCCATCTGCCTTCTTTGTATAAGGGATGATCTCCTCCTTTATTGTAAGAGATTAAGAGATGGAGAAGGGGTTATCTTACGTGACAATTTCTTTAGTACTTCAACAATCACCTCAGTGGTGGTGATCTCAGGAGGAGGACTTTTTGTTGATGCAACAAGCTCTGTGTCTACTGCAATAGGGTTTGTTCTTGTCTCTAAAGAGGCTTTGCTGCTATAACGTCCCGAGATCCACGTAATGTGACACGTGACGTTATATCGTCACGAACCCAGTTTATGACAAGGCTAAATAAATCAAACGGGTTTAAAGGTATAGAGAGTTAAGGAAACTACATGTAATGCTTCCATTCATGTTGTTTAGTTGTTATAAATTCATTTTATAATCGTAGGACGGAAGCTATTAAGTTACACAGTTTATGGCATGACTAGTACATCACATATATTACATATCCAAAATGATCATAGTTTCATTACAACATTTTCAAAATACATGGGATAACTATAGTAGTCACTGATCATCTGGTAACTCACCTGCAAACGGAATGCATAACCCGTGAGTATGAAACTCAGTAACCTAGAGTATATGCCTCATATTTGTAGGGTATTCCCCTGACTATGACGAATCGATGAGTATCAATAAAACATTTTTTACTTTTTAGAAAAATAGGTATGCCATATCACGTGTGGGATTTGTACGATTTCACGTTTCTTATGTTCATTTTTGTTATCATGGGCCCATGACTCGAGAATTTTCAACTGACAGACTCTGAATACAAGACTCGTCAATCGTCAGCCGGGCTACAAGAATCCGTCGATCCAATATGTACTTGCACCGATTGTACGCCACCTTACATTTTAGTGGATAAAGTGCACTTCCAACGGGCTTTATTTGCCTCTCATTGGGATAGATTTAGGCCTCCCTGTAGAGAGTAGCCAGTGGTTCTGTCACGTCCGGCATTGAAGCCGTTGCATGCATGCTAAGAGGATGGGGGCTGCCCAACGCTCCCCAGCTAGTTTCAGTTCATCCATGACGATGACTCAAGAAGTTTGGGTAGAGTTCACTCCATAGGACTTTCACTTGACATTCAATAGGTTCTAAGAAGGGACACTAAGTACGACCTTGTTCCCAACAGTTTCAGTAAAGGGAGATGATGGCAGTGTCGAGCTCAATCTCCAAAACACTTTCAAGAAAGTATGACAGGAGACTTAACAGTTCATAAACCATGTACAATGTTCAGCCTTTATATTTGATTAGATATTCATTGTTGGTTTGTATTTCATTTATTCGTATGTCTCGTAGTGTAAATCCCAACTCGTTTCAATGCTTCCTTAGGCATGCGTTATGATGATTTTATTTAGCGTTCATGCATTATAAGATCACCTTGTATCTGTATATTTGAGCATATCGTTTATTTGTAACACGTAATAGTGTATGATTTGATACATTATTATCTTAGTAGTTTATTTGGCACCTGTTAAGACGCGGTTAGAGGTATCGCATAGTCATACATGCATATTTAATATTCATTTCTATACGCAAGGCACATGTATTACATATACGCGTTTAGGTTAATCCTTCATGACGAATATGCGCTACGCTCACTAAGGACGGGGGAACCCGCTCACCAAAAAAAAAAAAATGATGTTTGATGCATCGGGGCGTTCTGTCTTAAAGAAAGAGCCTCGTCGCGGACGCGACCTGGACCAGTCGCGGATGTGACCTGAGTTACGGGCGCGACTTGGACCAGTCGCGGATGTTACCTGAGTTACGGGCGCGACCTGAAACAGTCGCGGGCTCGACTGCTTAAATTCCAGAAATTGGAGAATTTACTGGGTCGCGGGCGCGACCATGTCCGTCGCGGACGCTACTGTAGAGAATTTACTGAAAAAGTAGAAACCTTACACCAAACGCTCACGAAACCCTCCGACATCACCACCAACACATGAAACCCGTCCTTTATACTCAGTAACACATACAGACAAGCTTCGAAAGTGCATGTATGGATAATAAGATCGTAAGTGATTATAAACGTCTCAAATCAGGTTAGATTACCTCAAGAGTTCGTTTCCTCGATGTGTTCTTGCCCTTTGGTTTCCTACTGGTTATCCCGACTCCTCACCACTTCGCCGTTATGTTTCCCCCACGTCCTTACTGCTGCGACTGCTTGACGTTGTTGTGGTTGTGTTCGTGAGTTCTTAGTGGCAAGCCGGTGATGATGATGATCGTGGTGGTGTGGTGATGGTTTGATGACGCTGCGCAGGGAGAAGGAAATGAGGAGGAGGAGGGAGGTGCAGGCAGCATAGTGATGGTGGGCAGCAAAGGACGGCGCGTACGAAACCTATGCCTAAACAGCTTTTGCATTTGCAGGAAAAGAATGACGGTGGAGGGAGATGGAGGGAGTATGATATATTTAAATACGCTCCTTCGTTTTGTTTTCGTCGGTCTATTTTTATTCATGTTTTATTCTAATATTTTATCGAAAAATATACCCGCAATTAGATAAAATTATTGTTAACTAGATGACGTTCGTTTTGCTAAGATCTCGAATGTTTTTGGGATCGTATTTTATTAGTCCAAATACGTTTATTATATCGTTATAGCGTTATACGTTATTATGTTTAACACGTGTCTTTATTAAATACATACGTTATATCGTTATAATGTTATGTTTAACGATAAGTATTTGTTATATTATTTCTAGATTCGTAACGTTCCGTTATAACGTTATGCATTCGTTATTTTTATTCGTACGTTATCGATTATATTACGTTTAGCGTTATATTTTATTCGTTCGTCAATATATATAATATTTCGTTTAATGTCATATTATACACTCATTCATTAATATATTGTATATTTTTAATACCAATTTTTGGGGTATTACAAGTGCTGAGAGATGATTCATAAAAAAGGACTAACTTTCTCTTGGTCAATCCCTTCTTGGCTTTCATTTTGAGGCTTTTTGTAGAGGGAGTAGCCTTTTTTGCACCAACATCTATAACTGCTGCAAGAACCTCCTGGATTGAAACAAAAGAATTGGACACTTCTGCAGTATCATCGATGGCCTCAATAATCCCTGGTACAGAAGACTTGACAGCACCCTTATTACTAGGTTTGACTCCTCAAATTGAGATGATCTTGGTGTTGATCATCTTGTTGGCATTCAATTTCTTCCCACTCTTTTGAGGTATGGTCAAGACATGGGAGAGGATTATGCTCCAAATCCTCCCAAAAAAAATTCTTCTCATATCCCATCGCTAGTTGTTGAAGAAGAATGTTTGTCCAGTTCATCTTCTTCTTCACGAAAATGACACTCATAATTGTTAACTAATTTTCTGTGATTTGATCTTTGTTGTGTTTCCTAGACATCAGCACTTTGTTTACTACATTTGTTAGGAGTTTGTATTTGAGGGGAAGTGCTGCCCTCATTGACCTAATCAGATGTTCTTCGTCTTTTGCACCAAGCATTTGTAGCCTTGATGTTGCTATTATTTCCTCATCCACAGAGGTCTCTCCCTCGTTGGAGAGTTTCAAGGGTTGTTCCAGAGATTTTGCGTCGATAGTAAGGTCCTTATCCTCAACTCTGTCAGAAATCTCAATTCCATCATTATCCTCCACGACGTTGTCCTCATCATCCCTCACGCCATCAAGGAATTGCTTTATCGTTTTCAAGAATATCAAACTGTTGTGTTCAAGGACGAATTCCAATCCTGCAAGTGAAAACAAATTGACGACTTTTTTTGATGTCGTCACTGACTAGATTAAGAGAGTTGAAATCAACCACAAACCCTATTTGAGACTTGCCTTCAAATTATTCGGATTCAGTTATGTCCTTAGATTGATCATCTTGGGTGTCATTGGTTGTTTCTGGGAGTTGAGAGAGTTTTGAGTGTTTGAAAATCCTTAGAGAGGGAAAGATTTTTGCAGTATAATAATCGTAGAGAGTAAAAAGGGATTGACATGGATCCCTATTTATAAAAAAAAATAGAAATATTTTTTATTGGATATGAAAAAATGGGGTATGCATATAGGCACAAACTGTTTCTTGAGAAATGGACAAGTAATGATGTGTTTGTTCAGTGTTAGTGAAACATATCTTACTACAGTAAGGATAAACATTGCTGCGATAAGGTAATTCCCAAGCATTGCTGCAGTAAGGTGTGAATCTTTCTATAGTAGCCTAATAGTCTATCTACAGAAGTTTTCTTTTAAGGGACCGATGTCTTAATCATTTAAATCCAGCATACCCAATTCTCCTCTAAAATAAACAAAATTTAGATTTTTTAAGGGTTTTGTGAAAATATCTACTATTTGATTTTCAGTAGGTATGAATTCTAATTTCATATTATCCTTCTGCACATGATCTTTAATGAAGTGATATCTTATATTTATGTGTTTTGTCTTAAAATAGAATACAGGATTTTCACACATGAAAAGTACAAAGATGTTATAACAATAGAGTCTTATAATGACCTTAAAATATTAATAAACACGTTAAAAAGATTAAAAATATCATAAAAATAACTCAAATCTTTCAACACACTCAAATCCAAATGAAAAGTATTGAAAACACCATGAAATCACTTGAAAACAAAAGAATTCATCAAAAAAAAAAAAATATTGAAATAACCTTAAAACACTAAAATATAATTAAAAAGGATTTAAAAATAAATAAAAAAATAACTCAAATATCTCTTAAAAACACTTAAAAATAAATAAAAAGCGGTAAAAAAGTTGATCCTGTCGGGGGACGCCGTTCAGGAGTTCGACTGCCCGGATGACGTTTATATCTTGGATGCGGTGGAGGAGACGGGGATTGATCTCCCTAACTCATGCAGGGCGGGGTCGTGCTTGTCCTGTGCGGGGAAGATAGTCGAGGGGACGGTGGATCAGACCGACGGGAGCTTTCTTGACGATGAGCAGATAGAGCAGGGTTGGGTGCTGACTTGCGTCGCTCATCGTCGGGGCCAGTCACTGTTGCTACTCACAAGGAGGAGGAGCTCACTGCTTGAGAAGTTGAAGGGATTGAGTTTATGATTATGATGATTATGTTTTGTTTAAGTTTCTCTTGAACTTGAAGGTTTTATCATCAGTATTATGGTGTTTGTCGCGCTGTTTGCATTGGATCTTGCTTGTTGGTTTGACTAGGGAGGATATATATAAGGACCTGTTTTGTTATGTTCCAGTAGTTGGTGATGATTTGAGTAAGTTGGGTCTTTTTGTCTTGTTTGTGACTGCGGATACTGTTCTGTGTAAAACAATAGGAGACATGTTTGCTATCTGCGTATGTTCACATATTGCACATGTTTCGTCAGTGAATGCTTGTTAAAATGCAATTCTCTTGCAACATAGTCAATTAACTATGTGGGGATCTCGTTTATATGGATGAAGCTACCGTTTTTGAGAGATAAAGCCGGAGATTGTTGGATGAGCTTCAATGTTGTTACATAGATCTATGGAATGTATAGAAACAAACCAAGTTTTTGGATTAGGTGATTAGGATTTTTCTAGATAACAGAAAGGAAGTAGTCTGAAACTCGTGCCTTGGGAGCCATATAAGGAAATATTTGGTGCAACAGCATCGTATACAAACTGCTGTCTGTAAACACCGCAATACTAATCAAAATAAGACATGAGGGGTTGCATCCATCCCCTTGAATCTCCAGCAAATTATAGACAATGAGAGAGATGTCCAAGAACATAATGTCTCTTGCAGATTGGAGTGCATTGACATGCTGAGGAAGGAGGAAATAAATCCTGAAGCCATCGTCCCTGACAAGCTGCCACCATGAAAGTAAACCTTTCCCCTCGATAAGCAAAGGCGGATTCTCTTCAGACAATGAAAACAAAGAGGCTGAGCATAATCTGTGGACTGATCTTGAAAGCTGCAGAACTAGGCATGGTTGACAATCGAAAATAAGATTTTACACTACTCTATACACACTCTCAAGTGATAACCAAGCATCACCTGTAGCTGATTGTTCTTCATTTGCTTACACCAGCATACAATTGCAACCTCAATCGCAATTTCAAAAACAGCATATGTTTTGGAATTAAAGAATCTGATATCATGTCTTTTGGAACAGCTCAAAGAGAGTGCCATATCTTTCTTCCTCCATCTCACTCTCCACAATCTCACCATCGATATCAGTATCCATATCAACATCGAGATTGAGATCGGTATTGCGATCAGGAGATGGAGAGAAAGTATTTTCAGCCGCCTGAGATATATATTCTGATATCCGAAACGAGACTTCATCCACTGGACTGTCGAGCATATTAATACCAACATCATGACGCTGATGAGCAAAACTGTTTTCAGCCGATTGGGAGATGTAGTCTGATATACGGAAAGAAAAGGCATCTCTTGCAGTGGTTGAAGTCCCAAGCAGAGCTTCTTCAGGCTGCGGACTGTTTCCTACGGTAGCTAGCTCATTGAGCGACGCCACAGAAGAGCATGGAGAGAGAGTGAGGGATGCAACGGTCATTGTCTCGTCTCCTTCATCGATGGAACATACCGACCTTGCTGCGTGAGAATGCCTGGATTTTTCCTTCACTCTCTTGCACCAGCTGTGGAGCGAGTCTCTAACACTCTCAGCAACCAATGCTGGCTTTGTCTTTGATCCCATCTGTTGTGGTACCAAAAAACATGAAATATCATTCTTGTTAAATAAAATATCCATGGACCAGATAGAACTGGAGTGTCTTTAAAATAAATAGTTGCAACAACCTGTGTGATGATAATACTCAGAGGTACTGTGCTGTAGCTGCACCAAAATTGAACCAAGAACCTGCAAATAAATTTATTGATGAAAAGCCACTCATCCAAGTAAACTCCTTTCTTTTTTATGAGATACGTTTGAATTCAATTATCAATATTTGATAAGTATGTCAATTCCCAAGAGCATGATGTACTTGAAGCTTAAGCTTGATTGCTTGATAGCTGGAGGGAGAATATTTTTTTTTGGCAGAAATCAGACTCATTTCACTAAAATTTTAGTGCATGATAATACGTAATTATTTGGCACCGTACTTGAGAATCAGATCGGCCTTAAACATTCATATCCCAAAAAAAAAAAAAAAAAAAAGAAGGAAGAATGCTACAAATTACAAAAAGCAGATAATTGTACTTGAGTATGATCAAAGGCCATTTCTTCAGTATGAGCTCCAGAAAAATGTAAGTTGCATTTCGGATAGAAAGCTTTGAATTTATTTCATGAAGAGAACATACCCTAAAGTCAAGCGAATGATAACCGTTGCATGATTCTTCATGTAACATGATTGGTTCTTCAATGCCCACTGTTCAATAGGATAAGTTTCTTAATCAGGAGTGAGAACCCTAAATCATAAACAAAAAAGAACATGGAAAAGATCACTACAAAGAACAGGTTCAAAAAAGGCCATGATTTTCTTTTTTTCACTTTCTTGGGAGGAAAGGTGAGTTTTGTGGTGGCTTTATTTCTTTCATTTGAGCTAATTACTTTACTCTCGTTCACTGTTACCAACTCGTCAAACCGATCCCGCCTATTTCATACAATGATGTATGAAGAGAAGTTTAGACTTACCACGGACCAGATGAATCCGGCCATTTCAAAAGAGTTCTGCATGCAGAAAAAAACCGAGATGAACTTAAAACACATGCAACTATACTACTAGTTGACATACCAAGCGCCATACATCGACATTATTGCAAGTAAGTTACTATCTCAATAATTATTACCTGAAAAGATATAAACTGTATCAATTTTAACATTATCTCAGGCTTGCCAAACCAAAACAGCTCATCTCGTGGCTTGAGTCCCTTTGATGGACTTGTTGGGTCTGCAATCTCCAAGGCCAACTTGGAGACAACATGTTCAAGCTTTGTCCCGATCAATATCACAAGCTTTTATCAAAAACAAACGAAGGGGGATGAATATGAATAAAAGAAAGGATGAAAAACAACTACCATAATATTTGAGATAGTAACAATTTATTACCACGGCAGGGATGAAAGAAAGCCAAAAGTATACATTCAGTCCTGCATTAAGAGGTGAAATGTTTTAAGATATATAATGTCTTGTACTTTTAAGGCTTTAAGGAACCAAAAATAAAATCGAGAAAGAAAAAGTTAAGAATCAAAAAATTGGAAAAGAAACATTACCTCGAACGTTGATCAAGATGCATAATATGGCATAGGCCCAAAGTGGCCAACTGCAATCAAAGAATAAATTTTTACCTATCAAAGACTAGAAACACTTTGTGAAAAGCCAAGGGAAGACTTCACAATTTAATAGGGTGGCACTTGTTATGAGATGATATAGTACACAGTCCATTCTTCTCAACCAAAGTGTGCAGAGATACAAATAAGTTTTCATAGAGTTGGCTCTTCAGCAAATGTGATTTTAAGATAATGAAAATGAAAATTGCATAGCCTAGATGATACAATAGTGGAGAAAATTCTTTCTTTCCTTGCATCTGGCTCAGTAGAACAATCTTTGACACCAGAAGTTCATAATACAGTTGACATTACAAGCTGAGACCATAACGAAATTCATTCTTGAGGCGGAGATATTTTGTTACTATAAAGTTAGCAAGCCCAATTTGATTTACAACGTCACTATCCAGAAGTATTCTAGATATCAGAGTAACTAATATTGCCACCATACACATGAAAGTTACCTGATTCCCACAATGGCATGGAATTCATCTTCCATGCTCCTAACCATGTATCTATGGAAATTGTAAGTCAGGGGCAGTTTGTGATTCTGAAACACACCCAGCCACAACAATTAGTACTTCCACTAAACAAAGTGAGTACAAGACAAAAGCAATATACAATTGAATGAATGTTCTGTCATGCACTTTGATGTTTAAGCATTTCTGAATAACATTGCACTGGAGTTAACTATAGTCAATAAAAAATTGAAGGCATATGCAACTGCACAAGAATTTGTGTTAGATCATGAGATCATGAGAAACACGAGTCCTGAGGCCCCGATGAATACAGTGGCTTCACAGCTTGACCATGTATGAAAAAATTTCAGCGCAAAAAAGGAAAGTATGAATCCAAGGAAGAAAGACCCAAATGGTTTTTCAGTCCATTCCAGCAATTTCCTATCATATATGTACTGCAACCAGATTACATTGCATTTACAATTAAATGAAATAAGTCTTCTCTTCTGAAAGTGAGAAATAGGATAGAACATGTTTTATTTTTAGTTTTTGTGGCTTTGGAGAACAATGCCACCAATCGTTGGTCTTGGTGATATATGCTCAATCCGTTATTCAGTGTTGTAAGAATAAGATGCCTCTCTAACTGCCCACCAAGCTTGATATATAGGATAAACCATCATGCTTAGATAGTTGAAATGAATTGCAACCTAAAGCCTAAGAAGTACAGAAAAGAAAAGGACAAGAAAAGAGCTAACAAAATAGTTACGCACGCTGATAAAGCCTGCACGTAGCACCAGGTAATCAGATTTCTGTATTGAACTCTTGAATTGGCGAATGAAACAAAGCTGTATCATCAGTCCAGATATAAATGAAGTTAGACAGTCTAAAAGTTAGATGGCACCGTACAAGACATGACTAACAAGTAACAAGATAAACTGCACAAACATAGAGGTGAAGTTCATATTTACAATCATGAGGGGAGAGAAATTACTATCCAAATTAAAACTGGATTTTTGTTCCATGGATGTGAAGCATGGTGGAAAGCAAAGCTGAACCTTATCCCCCTATTCATCCCTATAAAACAACACAACAAAAGCATGCACGTTAGGTGCACTGGTGGAGGAAAATGCACAAGATCAGAGTACACATATTAAGCCAGTATAGCATAATGTTGACAGGCTATTCATCCCTATAAAACAGAACACAACCAAAGCATGCACGTTAGGTGCACTGGTGGAGGAAAATGCACAAGATCAGAGTACACATATTAAGCCAGTATAGCATAATCGTGGTTTGTTGTCTACTAAACATGTTAAAATACATCAACAGATGAGATTCCAAGAAGATGCCACAGTGCTGATATAGCTAACATTAGCATAAATATTTGTCGAGGTCTGGCCTTTTTGGCTTTTGCCCTACCTAGCGACAAGAAGTATAGCTTAGCCGCCATTATTTTGTTTCAACTCATAGATAATACTTAAGGAAATCAATGCCCATTATAAACTTGTGCATGGGTTGCATAGACACTTCTCCGTTAATTCACACACATACATCGTCACACTTGTGAGGCAAGCACCTAAGCCTTACTCCTTGTGCCAAGGTTTGATGCCTTGTGTTGATAATAGCTTACCCACATTGGGTAGGGCGAAAATATTGCAAATGCATAAACAGATTCTTGGCTATTCCACTCATTGCAAATTGATTTTGAGTTGGAACCCCTGAGATTTAATATCCTGAAGGCATTTCGAGCAAGTAATGCAGATGATGCAAGTGAAGTAAAAGTGGACATCATTCACCCTCACATCCTTCGATCAGGCTTCTTTTTACTAAGTCTATGGCATTAAAATTCAATCCAGCTAGATATTCATACCTAACGAAGACCTGTCACTTGTTAGAGGGTTCGCCTGAAACTCCCACTTCTTCCAACTGTAGATCTAGGCAAAATGAAGTACATGAAACTCAAAATTACAGTGTCAGAAAAGAAAAGAGAATACATGAGAACAGTGATAATGTCAAGATCCTTTGGTTAAGGAGAGGAGCAGCAGTGAAGTTTTTCTCAAGGAGTTCTCTTCTATTAGGTATTCTTTTACCAACTCTAAGCATGCAAAAAGCACATTCCTAAAAATACATATTGGAAGGAGTTGTTGAGTCAACTTAAGAAAGAATCGGAATAGCAGGGAAGACCGAACCTTGGTCATGGCAAGACCGACTGCCAGACAGCTGTAGATTACACGAGTGATACCAAGAACAAATAACAAGCGATGAAGTTGCTCCAGACCTTCATATGATACAAAAGGCTCTCGACCCTGAGAATACACATCCTTTTAATGACCACCAAAGTAGAATTCACTTCAATTCACATTTTGAAGAAAACCTTGTAACAAATTACCTGACCACATTGATATGTGGCAGGATCCACTAATCCTCCAGGAACAGTTTGAGTTTCATTCGGAGAGGTGAGTGATTCTTTGAGTAAAATATTTTGAGTAACAGCGAAATCATCCTCGTCACAAAGGTAGAACCGACTATCAAAAAGAGAAGAATCTACACAGATCTCAGAAATTGCCTTTGCACATTGCCCCAACAACAAGGATATTAGACCAAGTAGCATCAGTTCTGGAGACAAGACAAATAAAATGGATTTAAGCAATTTGAACTCTTAATCAATCACCAACATTGGTGTACATATTTAACTTGTATTAGACATTTTAACTCACAGCAAATGCAGAATCTATTCTCTAATATAAAAGTAAAAAGCTATCACAACACGTTACAAAATCAGCTTAATTTTGACAAGTAAAAATTACAGCATAATGCAACTCAGACTCACTTTTGTCTTAGTATCAGACAACACCACAAGCACCTTCTTCCTTATATTAACCTAACAAATAAATACGCAGCGCTTTTAAGACAAACGGGCTAATAATAGGAAATTTGTTCCATAAATAATATGCCTCATGTAAGACAGCTATCGGACTTGGTTCATGAACGAGTTGAAATCCATATGGGTACGATAGGCCTCAAGAGAATAATACCCTCACAATGTCGCATATGTCGAAGTTCGTCCTCACCCCTACTTGACATTGCAATCTTTTAACATACCATCTTGTGCTATTTGTCTTAAACAAAACCAAAAGCGAATGCTCAAGGAACCAACTGAAGCAAAGAACAGATTGCCACAAGGAATGCAAACGCCTGTGAAGCACCATTGAATCTCAAGAGCTTAACCTATTCACTTAATTCCTATAAAGGTTCCATATTCGTAGCATACCCTCTCACGCAGAGATCAGTATGGCAATATTGATGAAATTAAGCCCGAAAACTCATCGTTATCTATTGCCTGAAATTAGTACAAGTAGGTGGAATCAAGAGGGATTTAACTCGGCCTATGGATTACATGAGGCGCCTCTAACTCATTACATTGAGAAAAGAACCCTGGTATCCGATGTGACTATTTATGGGTCGGGACCAAACCACATGATAAACAAACACAATAACGAGCCTACAACTGCAACAGAAAACCCATATGTTGTTTCCGCGCTCTGCCCCTAAACCCCCAACCCCAACCCCAACATGCTATCTCAATCAACAGTACCCCGCAACTGTAGCATAGAGGTCATAATCAGGGTTCCTTGATGAAGTCATCAAACTGATATGGGCCTCGAGAGAGCCTACTCAAAAGACTAGTTCAACGAGAGGGAGAACCCAAAGCGCGTATAAATCACGCATTGCAATCCCATACGTCCAATATGAAAACCAAATCTCATACCTTGCAATCAGATCATAACAGTTCATCACGTTCCGCAATCTCAACGCTCACATCGGCTGGCTTTGTGCTAGCTCTTTCAAGCCCCGGCCACAGGCAAGCACTGTGCCCGCATCACCACCGACGCCGCACGATTGCAACTGGGAGACATAACTGATGACTCTGATACTAATTGATATGGGTCTTGGGAGAGGCCACTCAAAAGACTAGTCCAATGACTGGGATAACCCAAATGTTGGAGTTTGTCTTGAGAATGGTCGCAGTAAGGAGGCAAAGGCCGTGAGGCAAGGTTCGGGATGAGCATGGATTGTGCGAGATGCTAGCCATGCAAGTTCATGTAGCTTCGACGCACGGCCTCAAGGGTGTGACACGGCCGTGTGGCCTGAAGACTTGGTCTCGAGATATGGCCTAGCATGGGTCATGCGAGGGGTGAAATGGTTGTGTCAGGTCATGGCAAGAAAATCTCCGCGTTTATTTTTCCTGTTTTATTAGGGCTTATATATATCATATGTATTAGGGTTTTTCTGATACATGAGAAAGAGAACGAAAGTGTGAGACTTTCTAGGATTGTCATAGAAATTGTGAGAGACTTTATCTATGGTTTGAGTGAAACACAAAAGAGATTGAGAGAGAAGATCGTTGTAATCGTGTGATTCGATTAATAGATTATTTTTTGTGGGGTTTTTTCTCCCGATGATCGGGTTTTTCTCACGTTAAATCTTGCGTGTTGTGGTTTGGTTTCTTGTTCGTGTTGATCGTTGTTTGATTGTGGTATTCGGATCCATCAAATTCTCGGGTTGAATTCGTAACAAGTGATATCAGAGCTCTAGTTTGCGTCACGCAAGGAAAGTTCGGATCTTTGAAAGGAAAGGTCGGATCTTTGATAAAGATTGAATCTTTTGAAGTTGGTGTGTTGCGCAATCAAGAAGATGGTGAAAACATTGAAGTTCGAAATCGAACGGTTTGATAGGAAGACGAACTTCAGTATCTGCAGAGTGCGATCAAGGATATCATAATCTAGCAGGGACTATCAAAGGCATTTAAAGACGAAAAGCGTTGGCATGAAGGATGAAGGTTAGGAGGAGATGGAGGAGAAAACGAATGCTACCATTCGCTTGAGTCTCGCGCCAAAGGTGAAATATCAGGTTTTGATGGAGACTTCTTCTAACATGCTGTGGGAGAAACTGGAATCGATATACATATTCAAGACGTTGTCAAATAAGCTCTTCTTGAAGATTGATCTATTTGAACCGAAGATGAAGGAAGGAGCTGTTTGAACGATCACTTATCTGAGTTCAACAGGTTAGTGACTCGGTTGTTTTAGGAGTGAAGATAGATCCGAAAGATCATGCATTGATCTTATTGAAATTGCTTCAAGTTCCTATTCTACACTCAAGACAACCTTATTTGTCGGGAAAGACAACTTGAAGATTGAGGATGTGATTTCCACGATTCTTGATGCGAGTAAGTTGAACCTAATTTCGTTCAACGACGATGAAGGCTTAGTAACAAAGTCCAAGTCCAAGAGGAAAACGAAAGACAAGGCTCAGGTAGAGTGCTATAAGTGTCATGAGTTGGGACACTACGCGATGGAGTGTCCGAAGAACAAGAAGAAAGTCTAGTGTCGCAAATGTGGCAGAAGGGATCTGCGACGGGCTTGGTGAGCTCTACATGATCTCAGATTCATCGGATCTTCAGAAAGATTCTGCGACAGGAAAAGGTATCGATTCTGATTGGTTTGATGATTCAGGATGTTATTTTCATGTCTGCCGAAGTAGGAATCTGTTTCACGAGTTTGCACCCAGTATTGGAAGAGCCATACGGATAGGTAATGGTAAGACATACAAGATCCTTAGAATAGGGACAATTAAAATCAAGATGTTTGATGGGACTTTTCGTACTTTGGGAGGTGTCAGATTTGTTCCTAATGTGAGGAAAAATCTTATTTCAGTTGGTGCATTAGATTCCAAGTGTTGTACGATGTCCGTGAAGGGTGGAGTGATGAGGATATGTAGAGGCGCCATGGTCGTGATGAAGGCTTAGAAGGTTGACAACCAGTTTAGGTTGATTGAGAACACAATTATGATGAACGCGATTGTAGATACAGTGCTTCGAGGACAATCGTACGAGAATCGAAACGAAAGCCAACGTTGGAGTGTCAGGAAACCAAGGGATGCTTCAGGTGACACGGTCTCAGTGGGTTCGCGTACAGATGATGTAGTTCCTATCAGTCATCAAAAGGCTATCGGATTACGTGTGAGACGTAAAGCATGAGAAGTGCAGACTGCGAAGGGCTCTGGTAGCACGAGAGGTGCAGCCGTCAAAGATCAGCGGATAACAGAGAGGACTGAAGGTGATAGAGCATCATCTAGGATGATTGGTTGGTACAGGTGGGTGCCAAAGGCGGAAAAAAGGTGTTGAGCCTCGGCTTTGAGGTCTCAAATTCCCAATAAAGAAAGTGTGGTGGAGCGCCCCTACCACAGGAAACGGGATACAAGATCGTGCCTGGGAGGGGTACGAAGTGGTTACTCAATTTAGGTGATTCGAAGCTCAAGCAGACATTCGAGTTCTCTCCGACAAAGGTGAAGATTGTTGGATTTTGCCTCGAGAATGGTCGCAGCAAGGAGGCACGGGCCGTACGGCAAGGGATGAGCACGAGCCGTATGACATGCTTCTTAGGCAAGTTCGTGTAGCTTCAACGCACGGCCTCACCGTGACATGACCATGTAGCCTGAAGACTTGGTCGCGAGACACGGCCTGGCACGGGCCATGCGAGGGGTGATACGGCCCTGTCAAGTCATGGCGAGAAAAACTCCGCGTTTATTTTTTCTATTTTATTTAGGCCTATATATAACATATGTATTAGAATTTTCTGATACATGAGAAAGAGAAGGAAGGTGTGAGATTTTCTAAGATTGTCATAGAAATTGTAATAGACTTTCTCTAAGGTTTGAGCGAAACACAAGAGAGATTGAGAGAGACGATCGTTGTAATCGTGTGATTCAATTAATGGATTGTTTCTTGTGGGGGGTTTTCTCTCGATGATCGGGCTTTTCCCACGTTAAATCTTGCGTGTTGTCGTTTGATTTCTTGTTCGTGTTGATCGTTATTTGATTGTGGTATTCGGATCCATCAAATTCTCGGGTTGAATTCATAGCACCAAAGCTCATATAAAACCTATATTGGAACCAGAGCCGGCCCAACAGTATAAAAAATTAGGACATTACTTAAGGCCCCAAATTTATAAAGCCCCATATGTTTTGTTTTGTTTGTAAAAGATTTATATTAAAAAAAAACTAAAAGTAACTCATATATTAAAGAGGATAACGTATTAGATTTCATTCATTTTAATTTTTAAATAAATGAGTGATGAGCATGAATATACTCATAGCCAGGCTAATTTTCGCTTTTTTAATGTGTTCTGAGTCATGTTTCTTATTGTTTTAGTTTAGTTTTGTATCTTCGATGTTGGTATTGCTCTTTGTATGTTTTTTTTATGCAGATATGGTCGTAGAAGAGAAGTTTTAGCGTTCCAAGGAAATAAAGCTATGCGTTTGAAGTGATTTTGGAGATTTTTGAAGACTTTGATGAAGTTTCGATGTAAATCGATTAAGTTTTGATGATATTTTTGAGTTGTGAAGATGATCTTAATGCATTGGAAGACGTTCGTGATTGTTTCAGATCATTTTGAAGCTGTTTTGATGGTTTTATAAGTGTCACGATCATTACACGAGCAGAAATCAAGCCAGAGAAGGTTTCATGTTTGTCACGATCGTGACCATGCCCGTTACGATCGTGACAGTACCCAGAATCAATCTAGAGACGAATTGCCACTATGGTCACGATCGTGACCAGGCCCGTCACGATTGTGACGACGTTATTTTACAAATATTTTATGAAATTTTGACACGATTTTCTCCGGATTTCTTAGGATTTTCTTATTTTTCCATAAATACACTATGTTATGTTTGTTTTCAATATCTAGCCGGAGTTCGTAGTCATCGTTTTTAGGGTTTAGCTAGGTCACAAACATCTATATTCTTCATGCGTGTTGCTCGGATTGGATTTTCAGAGTTATAGCTATAAATTATTATTCTTCAAACCGTATTCATTGGTTGTAAGTATTTTCATTGGATTATTTATGCACTTAGTCATTTGATTCAATCTAAGTTGGTTAAGATGATTACGAATTGCCACTATGGTCACGATCGTGACCAGCCCCGTCACGATTGTGACGACGTTATTTTACAAATATTTTATGAAATTTTGACACGATTTTCTCCGGATTTCTTAGGATTTTCTTATTTTTCCATAAATACACTATGTTATGTTTGTTTTCAATATCTAGCCGGAGTTCGTAGTCATCGTTTTTAGGGTTTAGCTAGGTCACAAACATCTATATTCTTCATGCGTGTTGCTCGGATTGGATTTTCAGAGTTATAGCTATAAATTATTATTCTTCAAACCGTATTCATTGGTTGTAAGTATTTTCATTGGATTATTTATGCACTTAGTCATTTGATTCAATCTAAGTTGGTTAAGATGATTACGATTCCATATTTATCCATGTTTATGTTGCTTTCCAATTCAATGAGTGAGTAGATTGTTAGTAGGAGTAATCATAATGACACAAAACTAAGGGATTATGAAATTTGTCTATTTAGTTAATGAATATGATTAATTTTATGTGAATGATTTCAAAGATTAAAGCTTTAACATAGTTAATGAATGATTTTATTAGATTGACCACGTAAATGACTTTCTACATTGACTATAACATGGTTAGTTTATGAATGTCGCTAAATTGGTCACTTCGATGTGTTGATAGGTTAATCTAACTAGTGATTCAATCTATTGTCATTTTAAGTAGTAACTAGATAAGTTGTAGAACAAGCTAACTTGCTATAGTTTATATAGGATCTCTTGACATATGAATGATAGACCAATCTATTTTGCTATTCTATTCATGTTTGGTATGTTTCTTGATTAATTCAATTGTCTATTTTATTTATTCATACTATTATGATATATAAAATGGATGATTAGTTTAGTTATTTAAGCTAACTTGGTAATTAAAATTCTAGAGAGCATGATTAAAAGCATCCCTTTATTCCAATTAAACCATTCACATTCATAATTCTATTGAATTCTTTTGGTAAATATTATTCCGTGTGTATGATTTTGGTAACATTTCTCAAAAGGTGTAGGTTATGATCATTTTCTGGGAAAAAAAAAATCATCCATCTCCTTCTCTTTTATTGCCTATTCACAATCCCTTTCACAATCAATTTTCATTGTTTCAACTTTCAAACAAGAAAAAAGACCTTCATATATGACTTCGCCTAAAGCCCCTAAATTACTTGGGTCGACCCTGATTGGAACCTCATACTTTCGATATGGGAACTAAGTCTCATATCTTACAATTGGATCATAACATAATCTCAACCATAACAAACTATTCCCTTTTTTTTGTTCTTTGAGATAGCAACAAACTACTCCCTTAGTCCCAAGAAACTTACAATGTTCACAAAAAATACAACATTTCCTTTTTTAGAAACTATTCCTAGCAAAAAGTCTTAGACGACTCTTCCACTATTACACTAACCCCCACTAACTATCTCTCAACTGATAAAGTAAAGTTCATTACCAACACAGAAAGGTAGTGGTATTTAGGAAAAAGAGCCAAAAATTCAACACGCACATAAAACCGATTAGGGTCAATTGTTGTAATTTTCATGTGATAGAGGGAGTAATAACTTTCCGCCTTGTAGTCGATTTCAAAAACATGAAAGCAAACTTTGCTTTTCTTGTTAAACCATAGTTACTATGAATACCCCTGCTATACAAGGAAAGTCACTCGGGCCGTAACTTATTTTTATGAATTTTTCTAAGTAACCGCACTTGTGTATGTTATTGTCATTACATGGAATCTGACGGAATTAGAGAATCAAGTAACTATTTGCTCAATAGAAAAACAAGCATCAAACAACCAAACGTTACAATGACCAATTTACCTTCTTTAACCTTCTCCAGTGAAGCCAAAAGTGCCTTTCTTCTAGTCCTCTTCAACCACTGCAAATCAAAATCCATAAAACAACCCAACATGAGAAAATGAAAATGTGCACAAGAATTCAAAGAATTTCGAACTCACAAACACCAAATTGTTCTGCTTTGCATACTTTGAAATCATCTTACCTTGCCAAATCTGTAAATTCCCCTCTCCACCAAAAAACAAACAAAAACCATGACAGTAGTCACTGTAGCCACAGACCATGTTGGTGTCTCAGCAAGAGACCTTCCTTGACTCAATACTTCATCCATCTAGTTTACTTCCCTGTAGAAACCCAGACGAGAAATGCTTATCAGAAGCAGAATATGGGAGGAGAATGCAGAAACATAAAGAAAGCAAGTGTTGTTTCGGAGTTGTGCAGAGATTGCTCTCATTTGGGCTCTTTATTTAATACATCTGGGCCCTCCATTTTATTTCGTTTAAGCCTTTCCAAGTTCCTCCACCATTCCAAAATAAATATAATAAATTATCCAACATAGGATTTTATGTGTGTTGAATTTTTAATATAAGAATATTTATATCCTTGAAGGTTTGAGGAAGGAAAGAGAAAAAAGTATGGGAGGAGAAATGATTGTGGAATGAGTTGATGTGGTATGAAGTAAAAAGTAAGGATACTTTGATATTTTTAAAGAAAAAAAATTTCCAAATAGGATAGTGTTATAATTATTATGGGAAAAAAAAAACAAGTGATGTATTTATTCTGAGACGAAAAGAGTACATGTTTCTTTTTGTTCTTTTAGCACAGGATTTTATTTTTCTTACTCTGACCTGTATTGTTTGTAAATAAGATTTGATGCAGTTGTAAGGTAGGTATAAGATTGTGCTCATTTCACCCTTCTCACGACTATGTGTTTGTTGTCTTTCCCTTTGTTATGTATGATCTCAACAATAACAATTTGCTAGTTCATATAATCATATGTATACAATTACTCTCAATGAATATAAGAAAAAAAAATATTAGAATATTGTTTATCATGCACTCCTAATAAATACGAAAGGACCAGATTACAAGAACTAAATCCTATAGTATGATACTTCCAAATCCGTGTAACTTAACTCAATCTTGATTTTAAAGAATTTGTTTTGTACAAGATATGACATTAACTAGGAGAGATCCACAACCCCCCACACACATGGATCGAAGCTGCAGGAACCTGTTATTAAGCTGCATTAAGTATTCACACATGTGCTTTGTTCCCCACGAAAAGAAGCAAATGTTGATGTGAATTATACTAATCATTCGATTATCGAAAAGGAAATATGTAGAAAGTGAAAGGAACCATAACTTTTTGTACAACACTTTTATATGAAATGAACTAATTAGTTATAGATTTCTTGGGAAGAAAAAGGAATTCTCTAGAGGATATTAAATAGACGCCCAGGTCGATATTTGGAGTATATTAAATATATAATACCAATGTATCTAGTCAATTTGAAAAAATATTGTTGTTGAAGAAAAATGTTAGGAAACTATTTGACAAGCAAAAAAGAATCAGGAAACAAAATGTTGAACCTCATGTGTTTTAAAGATAACAAACAGTAATGCACTTATGTTGTTTTGAGTTTCAATGTTGTGCAGATACATATTAACAAGTTTGAAGCATAAAGAATCGCACAGAGTTCAAATCAAATGAAGATGAATCCGAAGATCATTGGTCCAGTTCAAATCACGTGTGATGTCAGCGACAAAGCTCTCTACTTGAACAAAAAGTGGACAAAATACCTCACGTAATTTATTACGCGATTAAGACCCTTGATGAAACGCAATATAATTATACTACCATTGAAAAAGAGTTTTATGCAATTATTTTTGTCCTTAAAAAATTTTGTTCATATTTATTGGGCACAAAAATAATTGTTCTCTCTTATCATGCTACTTTAAAATATCACTTGAGGAAGAAAGAGTCAAAACCACATCTTTTGAGATAGGTTCTCTTACTATAAGAATTTGATATAGAGATCAGAGACAAAAAGGATAGCAAGAATTATGTTGTTGATCATTTATCACGCATTACAAATAATCAAGAGTTTGTCCCAATTTCTGAATTATTTCCGGATGAGTATTTATACTCTACACATGGATACGCACCTTGATATGCTGATCTTGTAAATTTTCTAGTTATCAAAAAGCTATCAAGTGATTTTCCGAGGTATCAAAATGACAAGAGAAAAACAAGATTAAGAGTGATGCTAAGTATTATTCATGAGATGACCTAATTTTGGTCAAATTCTGTGCTGATGGTGTAATTAGACAGTGCATACCTGATTATGAAATTCATTCAATCCTATAGCATTGTCATTACTATGATGTTGGTGGATATTTTGGAGTTGGACGTACAACTCACAAAATTTTAACATGTAAATTTTATTGATCATCCTTGAATAAGATGTGTATAATTTTATGAAAAGCTGCGAACAATGTCAGAAAATCAAGAATATAACCAAAAAAGATTAAATGCCTCAAAAATATATCCTAACATGTGAATTATTCGATATTTTGGGTATAGATTTTATGAGACCATTTTCGAGCTCAAAAGGATATAATTATATTTTATTCGCGATTGACTACATCTCCAAATGGGTAGAAGCTATCCCAACATAAACTGATGATGTAAAAATGGTGGTCGAATTTGTGAGAAATTATATTTTTAATTGATTTGGTGTACCAAAACCTATTATTAGCGATAAAGAACCCATTTTTATAATAAATTGATGGACACCTTTTTGAAGAAATATAATGTTCAACATAGAATTTCTACCGCCTATCATCCTCAGACAAGTGGACAAGCTGAATTCTCCAGTATTGAAATTAAAAATATTTTGGAGAAAATAATCAATCCAAAAAGGAAAAATTTGAGCAATAAATTGAATGATGCTATATAGGTATACCGCACAGCGTATAAAACTCCAATAGGGATATCTTCCTATAGATTTGTTAATGACAAAGCGTTTCATCTATCTGTTGAAATTGAACATAAGACTTGGTAGGCCATAATGAAGATGAATATGAAATATGACAATTATGCGCAAAATCGAATACTCCAAATATCTAAACTGGAAGAGTTACATCATGACGCATATCATAATGCCGCGTTTTATAAAAAGAAATTCAATAAGCTTTATAACAGAAATACTTCTAAGAAGCATTTTGAGGTGGGCAATAAATTTCTTCTTTATAACACACGGTTTGAGATTATTTCTTGGGAAATTAAGATCCAGATGAGAAGGGCATTTTGTCTTCAAAAAGGTTTACGACTACGGGACGATTGAAATTAAAAGTGAAGAAACCGAAAAAATCTTCAAAGTTAATGATCATTGCGTTAAACACTTCTATGAGCTTAAAGATTCACCATGGATTGATGAAATTCCATTAGAATTGGTGAAACATATTTCAGAGCGTTGAATGAGCTTAAAAGATATCGAGCCAACGACGTTACACAAGCGCGCTTCGTGGGAGACAACCCATGTTTCTAATTTTTCACTAGTTCAGTTTTTAGTTCATTCGGTTTGTTTTATTTTTATAAAATCGCACAGTGGACTTTGATCTTCGAAAATCACTTGAACACTTCACAAATGATGTATTTTAAGTGTTTACAATGAGTTTAATGCATAATTGATTAATTTAGAATTTTTTTTAAAAAAATCGAATATCGTTGTTTTTGGATTGCACGACCGTTTCAAGACCCTGTAACGGCCATTCCGGGTCTTCCAAGCTGATCCTCGAGCACAGTTTCAGGGTAACAACCGTTACAAGGGGGTCATAACGGTCGTTACAAGGTATGTTTCGTGCTTTAAGCCAATTTTCATCAAAGTTTCATCACAATCTCAAATACAAAACACCCAATATGCGAAATTCTCTTATACAATCTCACTAAATCACTCCTATTCCATTCAATCTCAACTCCATTACACCAAATACACATGCATCAAGCTTTAATTTATCCGAAAACACATTGATTTGTGCGATTTCATCGAATCGAACCCGAAAAACCATAAGTATGAAATTCTCATTTCTAGTTTTTTTTTATCGAATCAATACTCCAAATGCATCTATTCGATGAGGAGAATGCAGCCTTGGTTTGAATGGATTCGACCCGGTTTTTTGATTATTTGATATCATTTTCGTATAACTGCAAAACCGATTTTGTGAAGCTTGGTGTTTGAAGTCTTTGCACGAATTCAACATGTCCAATGCACCTCACCGAGTCAAAATGATGATAGAGAAGGCCAAAGAGAGGTCAAGTATCAACGTCCGCACCTGTCGAGGAGGAGGAGCCGCTCACTCCTTATTAGTTGACTTGTGAGATACCGCGTGTTAATCATTACCGGCTTAGGAAGCTAGAGAATAGTGCTATGCTTACGACACAGTGGTTTGACTTGGCTGATTTGACAACGATAGGGGCTTGGAAAGACGTGGAGTTGATGGAAAAAACACTTGGTTGGGACACATTTCTCACCAAGAATTGAAGACGTATACTAACCTCACATTGGAGGTCCTTAGCATGATTAACTGGTCGTTCAAGGAGCTACCTCCGGAGGATCCGTATGAGGAGGCTATTACACTCCAGTTGGCGGGTGAACATCACTCCATGACGATGAATGAATTCTCCACAACTTATGGTTTTAAGCTTGGGGGAGATCGAGACATGCCCGGTGACTTTAAGGGTCACCAAAACGCATTCTGGGAGCGTCTTACTGACGAAAGGGAGTTTGATCCTAAGTTTTCTAAGAGTACTTAGTTCCGTATTCGCACGATGCATTGGGTCATAGCCAATACTATTCTAGGGACGGAGAACAGCTAAGGATCAGTTTTTGGGAACGAATTGTGGATTCTGCATTCTATGCTTTATGGTCTTAATGACCAATCAGCTGAGTCTCGTGTTTGCACTGGAGCATTTGTAGCTCGCAAATTGTTATATCATGGTATTGCTATGTATGGAGGCTTAGTTGTAGGAGGTTTGATTACTCCTTTGACAGAATATCTCAATATTGATGAGTGCAATTGAGGCAGATAAACCAAGAGATGCTATTGATTTGACGCTAATCAAGAATTCTGGGATGTTGAAGAGAGAGGAAAGAGACTACTTTTTCTGCCAGAGAGATAAACATGAGCCAGGAGGCTTCTTCCACTTCCAGCCCGTGAGCAGACTATCACAGGTCCCAGGAACTGGGATTGCCCAGATTTCAAGCCGAAGAGCCTGCTCAGCCTGGAAATACTTCACCACCTCCTCCTCCAGATGCACATCAGGATGTAGAGATGCCTGATACATCTGCTCCACCTATTCATGAGCCTATTGATTATGCACAGTGACAACTGGGATTTCCAGTTGTTTATCCTGGAGGCTATGAGCAGAAGCAGTAGCAGCAGCCATATGAGCAGCCTCATTTCTACCAACCACCTCCTCCTCAGCAGGATGATTTTGCATCCAACTCTTACTATGACTTGAGGGCTGTCATGAAGAGGGTAGAGAGAAGTTAGAGGGCGATAGTACAGGAGTAGTGAAGACAGGAAAAGCGTATAGATCTAATGGATAAGTGTTCACGGGATATGACAACAACTGTGCAGTGCATGGAGCAATGCCAATATGACTTCTTTGACCAGTTTCCTCGATGGAACTGACAGCCACCATCACCGCTCATGTGATTTTCCATGTATACTAATCCTAGATCCTCATGTCCATGTATTTGGGGACTAAGTATAGTTTAAGCTTGGGGGTATGTGTCTACCTATGTATTTCATTTTCAGTTTCAAGTCATGCCTGTTGAGTCAGTTTCATTCTAGTTCGAGTCAGTTTGTTAGTTTGAGTCTGCTATTTTCCATTTCTAGCATTTGAGTCGATGTACAAAACTTGTTTCATTTATGATATTCAGTTTTTCCTTCTCATAAAATTTATTAATTCAAGATAATTAATTTAAATTCAGAAAAATTAATTAAAATACGAAAATGATATAAAAAATTCAGATAAATTGATTAATACTAAAAAAATCGTAGGAAATTAATTAATTAAAAAAATCAATTAAGAATATGTGAATCAAAAGTTTTCATCAAATCACCAAAATCATTAAAATTTAATCAAAAATAAAATAAATCAACTCACAAATCTAACATAGAATTAAAATCTACCCAAATTAATTTCATGAAATCAAAGATAAAAGTAATTTAAGACACATAAGACATTAACAAACTTAAAAAAAACCAACAAACCAACTTTAATTCAATCAATGAAAGAAGATTGACTAGTTTTTATCATTTAGGTTGTTTGTTGTTTGCCATGATAGACACAGAATCATCATATATCTTATTTTTGAAAATGAAATTCCATTGTTGATATTTTATTTCTTTTATTCATCTATGTTTATATGTGCATGATTCTCTTTTCTTGTAGTCATTTTCATTATTCTTTATTTCATATCGTGAGAGAGAGAGAGAGATCTACTAATATTTGTGAAATTGGAGTTTTGTTTAGACAGGAATGTCATCACAAGAGGAAAATCCCGATGTTCCACAGGAAAAAAGAGAGGTTTGTATGGATAGAGTAGAGCATTGGATGGAAGAAGAAGAAGACGAGGACGGTGTTGTGAACCCTGCACATCCACAACGTCCATCACTTCCGTGTAGTTTCATCGCTCTCAATTCAAAGCTACAACAGATAGAGGAAGAACAACGGAACATCGAGGAGGCACTTAAACGAATTGAACAGCAGGTTGATTGGCAGAATTACATAATAGGCGTCATCCAACATCAATTGGAGTTTTAAGCTGAATCGATGGATGATAGGGTAAGGAAGATCTATAATTAGCATGTGTCCCAAGGACACTTTCCACCCCGTTCTTGAGCTTAACAGGTATATCTTGTCTGTTACGCTTAATTCCTATTTACATTGAGGACAATGTATAGTTTTAACTTGAGGGAGAGATTAGATAGTTTAGTTTTTAAGTTTTGCTTATTTTTGTTATTTTTCTGAAAAGAATTCGTAAAAAAATGTGAATAGTGAGGAAAAAATGGAAAAAAAACAATACTAAAAAAAATGTGTTTTGTTTTTTGAATCCATGGGTTGAACAATGTAATATGATGATTTATCCCTTGATGATCGTTACACTAGCATATGTAGTTTGAATATCTTTTCTAAAAAAGTCATTAATCCTTGTTATCATCGTTCTATTACTTTCCTATGATTTGAACCGTAAGCTATATCTTAGTCTCTCTTGAGATCTAAGGTAAATCTCACTAGACATCACCCCACTCCTCTGTGGCAATCAAGGGTTGTTCAGTCTGCAGACTTGCTAGCTCCAGCCTTGCAGTCAAGATTTGTACCATTGCCGTTGTTGTTTCTGCTGCTGACTTCTCAGTTTGTCTCCCAATCTTCAGTGAGGCCGACGCTGCCTTCTTCGTGGTTTTGGCTATCGTTGCTTAGTTTTCTGAACTTCTTGTGTAGTATCAGTTACTTTGATTGTTTCCCTTCTAATCTCAGCTTCCATTGCCTCGATCTGTGTTCTGTTGAACCTTTTGCAATAATTTCTTTTCTAAATTCTACGTGAGGTCCTTGAAGTGAGATCAAGTTTTCGTTCGTTCCCTAGTGATCTAAAAATAAAAAAGCTATTGCTTAAAGGTCAACCATTCCGTAAGTTCAACCAATTCTATTTGAAGTGATACTACCAAAGTCCAAATCCCAAAATTCAAAGAAATGTTGAACATAGAGTTGCAACCTAATTCAATCTTTAACAATTAGAGGTCAACATAAACAAGCCAACTATTTGTTTTCTAGGTAAAATACAGAATACACATATGAACCAATTGTTTTAAAAAGTATCGAAGAATTCAAGCTTGAAAAACCTCGAAGCACAACCGAATTGTAACACAATTGAGCAAGAAAAAAATCTATGAAACACAACCAGAGTTACTTTGACGACCTAATCAGATTTACAATAATGAAGAAATCCAACGCACATTATGCAGCATACAAAGACGACGAGAACAAATCCCCAATTTCAAGACTGATTTACAAGTTCAACAAGTTTCAAGACTTCACTCCTCCGAAACGTAATCGAATTCTCAACCAGAAGAATCCACCAACCAGTATGACAATGACAACGAATTCTAAAATCGTGTTCCCTAAAACCCTAACTCAAATTCAGAACGTAGAAAACCTAACTCAATCGATGATCTCCAAATTAAACAAACGGAATCAAATCCGCGCTTGATCGTCACCGAATCGTACAATTCCATACAGAATTCATCCGAAAATCAATAGATCGAAAATCAAAACCCTAGAAAATCAACCGAAACAAGAATCGACGAATTCGAAACTCAACCACAACAAACAGATCGAATCTCGAGCAACGAAATCGAACAATCAAGATCAAAATCAACAAGAAACATAGATCAAATTACCTCTAACGAGTTCTCAGCAAATGGAGACGAGAGAGAAACTTCTTCGGTCGAGGAATTCAGACCATCTACAATGATGCAACTTCACCAAACTTCAAAAAATCAGTTTTCATGATGTTGGAGCGCATAATGGTTGGCTCAAGTACACCTGCTTGTATCTCTCAGAACCCTTTTTTTTTTTGTCCCCTTAAAGGTGACGTGGATAATTTGTTAATCTTCTTCCTAGATTGAGCTCCTCGATATTGATATTGTATAGCAAAGTTTTAATTGTAGTTAATTCATTTTTTATGGTTTTTTTTATGGGAGGGATCCTGCCTCCTTGAAGATAGGTCCAGTATGGTGTTGTTGTATTTTGTTTTTTTTTATGGTATTCAAAAAATCTGAAAAAATAAAATGAAATGAAATCCTATTAAATAAAAATATCAATCCTAAATAAAATAAAATATAAAAAAATGAATAAAAATAATCCCATAAAAAATTATATTCATAAAAAATTAATCCATAAATAAAAAATAAATCCCAACTAGTCAAATAAATCGAAATCGTTAGATAAAAAAATCCAACGATCTCCGTTACGACTACACCCGACTGCACCAGCCCAGACAGCCGAGGATCCCAATTCCTTTTTATGTACAATTTTGACCCTTTTTTCCAACTCGAATGACAAAGCAGGAGTTTAGCAGAGTTTTTGGAGGTTGAAAATGGTTTCATTGTGGATGCTCTCAGTTCGATCAAGATGTACGGAAAGTTTTTTTACCAAAGATAAAGCACACGGTTTATATAAAGAAAGGAGATTGAAAGGGTCAATTAATCGGACGACTGATGTTGGCTATTCATGTGTTTTTAGGGTGAGGATTGGACGGTGGGCGATGAGGGAAGGTGTGTTTTCTGGTGTAGGATGGACGACTGGGAGGATGGGTGTGGTGCGGCACGAAAAGCTATAAGTTGAATTTGGATAGATTTGATAAAAAAAAATTATTTTTTTTTAATGATAGTGGGTTTATTATAACATATATGAGATAATAAGTGTTTTATAATAAATAAGACTGATTTGAAAATTCAAAATAAAGCACCTGTCAATGATCATTTTACAAACCCAATGAATAATGAATTGTAACGACCCAAAAAAAACAACAATTATATTAAGCTGATATCATATTTTTATTTGTATTTTCCTTAACTCATTACATACAATATAAAAATAAGTTGGAAGGGTTATAAAACGAAAAGTTGTCATAACATGCTAGTGCACCGCTGGTAAGCTGCACTTGAACTTAAGAGATCAAGGTTTATAATTTTCATAGTTAACATTCATATGCATCTATAAGTGGAGCTTAAAAATAATAATACTTATATATTAAAACATATCAATCTTCAAGAAGAGTTTATTTGACAACGACTTGGACATGTAGATTGACTCTAATTTCTCCCACAACATTTTGGGTGAAGTCTCCATCAAAATTTGGTATTTCATCTTTGATGCGAGACTCAAACGAATGATAGTGGTCCCCTTCTCTTCCATCTCCTCCCAATCTTCATCTTACATGCCAACGGCATTTTTGCCTTTAAGCGTCTTCGATAATTTCTGCTGAACTAAGATATTCTTGATCGTACTCTGTCACATATTGAAATTCGTCTTCCCATCGAACGGCTCAATCTCGAACTTCATCGTATTCACCATCTTCTTGTCTGTGCAACACACCAACCCGAAAAGCTTTAATCTTTATCAAAGATCCGATCTTTACAGCAAAGATCTTTCCCTTCAAAGATTCGAATTTTCCTTGCGTGACACAACGTAGGGCTCTGATACCACTTGTTATCAATTCAACCGAAATTAAACCCAAGAATGAAACCGAATAGCATAATCAAGCAATGATCAACACGAACAACAAATCAAACGACAACACGCAAGATTTTACGTGGGAAAAATCCTATCGTTAAGAGAAAAACCCCTCCACAAGAAACAATTCGCTAATCGAATCACATGATTACAACGATCGTCTCTCTCTATCTCTCAATCTCTCTTGTGTTTTGCTCAGACCCTATAGAAAGTCTGTCAAAATCTTTATGATAACCCTCGAAAGCCTCACACTTTCGTTCTCCTTCTCACGTCATACAAAACCCTAATTACATAGGATATATATATATAGGCCTCAACTAAAAACAGAAAGATATAAACACGGAGAAAATCTCGTTATGCCCTGACACGATCATATTCACCTCACACGGCCCGTGCCAGGCCATGTCTCGAGCCCATGCATCAGCTTGGCACGGCCGTGTCCAATCCCACACGGCCCCACGACATGTATCTCGCACGGCTCGTGCTTATCCCAAACATTACCGCACAGCCAGTACCTCCTTGTTACGTCTATTCTCGAGACAAACACCAACAAATATTAATCCCATGTAAAGAAAGGTGGAATTGTTCAGTATGGTAAACATTAAACACATATCATAATCTTGAGAGTAAAGCAACAACGTTGCATTATAGGACACTGTTCTATTTTGAGGCGTTGGATGCTGTCATCTTTGTTTGTGTGCAACTGGTTTTTAGATAGTATCATGTATAAAATCATTAATTTGTTTCTAGTTACAAAGGTGTCTTGATCATGATTTGAGTTTCGACATAAACATTCGTGTCTCTCATAATGTTGAAACCATGACAATCATGTTAATTTAGCATTGATTTAGTGACGTAACTAACATTTATCACCCATCATCGGCACACAGTTCATCACGAAGCAGTTCACTCCAATGAGGAAGACATTCATCTTAACAGTATAGCTCTCAATTCTGCGCCTCTTACAATATTGAGATCTTTAGGCAATTCAACAGTGATATTGGCGTTTTGATTGCAGTATAATGGACATTCAGTATGAAAAAACATCAAATCAATATCTAAACCTTGAACATAAAGCCGTACTTATTGATATATGAGACGAGGTCATACTATATATGGACACTGTTTCAGCTTTAGGAGAATATCGTTTAGTATCGTCATGCACATTCTTGGGTAAATGGTTTGTAGATTTGATCATGTATGAACTCGTAAATCTGATTCTAATACGGGGCCGGCTAAGCCCAAGAATTGTATCAATACGATACCAGTGTCGGAAAATTTGAGGTGAAAGTGACCCCTATACTCGGATGTCCGAACATACAAAATGGCTAGACGATTCAATCAGTGCAACTAAGAAACCTTCCAAATGGAGTTACGGGAGACTCAAAAAGTTTTAGCGCGATATGACAGAGTTGGTGCGAAAATAGAATTCCAAATCTAACTACCATAACAGTTTTACGAGATTGACATATTAGTTATGCTAACGATAAACAACAGTGCCCTGGGGAATTTGAATAATCGGGAAAGTTAGAAGGGAAAATAAAAACCCACGGTTAACTACCTTAACCAATTGGCGCGATTAATCACGGCTAACGGTATTCAATTGTCCTTTGGTGACATACATTCCTTATAGCATGACAGGAAAATAGAAACATGAAGCTTATGGATTTGCATAATTAATTACGACTAATGGTATTCAATGGTCCCTTTTAGGAATTCAAGGAATTCGGATAGCATATCTGATTTTGATTTGCTCGAATTCAATGATCTTCAATACCAAAGAACATGGAAAAAGCATTGAAGCTAGAATAAGTTATCTGTTAGCAATAAAATCTACCCTTTAACTTGTCTATATAAAGGCAACACAAAGAAGCATTAGCACACAAGACATCAAACACATAACTCTCTCGCAGTTGAGGCATATACATGAATGCCTCGACCATGTTCAACATTCTCGATTATTCACTCCATTGTGGCGGCCTAAGCTAACAAGAGCATGAAAGACTGCGAAGCACTTGTGGATTTGTTTCCTTGTGTGCCATTGCCATTTCATTTTCAATCCATTGGATCAATGATCTACCAAAATTATTAGCACCTCTTGGAGTAGCGTTGTCCCTCGTCGTCTTGCCTTCGACAAGGTTGAGCTGTAATGATCGTTCATCTCAAACAGACACCACCTCACATTAGGTTGCTTCGTCCGCGTCTTTTCTAACTCCTCTCCAAGTAGGTGTTGGTGGTGACGGAAAGGCGGTGACGCGGAGCATGTTGGTGATGTGAGGAATGATGGTAATCTTTGACAATGCAACTGATATACCTGATACGGGTAATACAGCAGAGGTTTTACCTTCTTCCTCTTGAGACAGATGTTGTGAGTAGCTCAAACTCTGGTCCTCCCGGCTTCTCACGCACCCAAGGCGCAAAGGGTTTAAGCATTCTCGTTCGACAAAAGGATGGTAGAAATGCGGCAGACCGCTTCGATATAAGTTTCTTGCAGTATTGATTTTTCTTAATCAAGCTTAGTTGTCTTTCCTTCAACGATCTAGTAACGTATTCAGAGGAATAGTTGAGAATAGAATGTTGACATTGTAATTTGAGATCTCTAAACAATGATATACTATAAGATTCTGGGTCTGGGTAAATGTAGTTATTCCTGACTTTGTTTCTCCCTTCTACATTGTGTCCACCATTTGCCGGCGAGGGATTAATTAGTTGAACGCTCGTATTGAAAGCTGCCTTGATATAAGCTTTGTTTCGAAGGAATCAATGTCTGACTCAATAGGGCAAGGTTATGAGCGCGAAACATTCCTCTAACAGACCTTCATAACATGGAAACCATTGATGGTGAATCAAGTTACTTTACAGTTGCTTCAATGTTCTGACTAACATTTTTACCTCTTGCCATCACACGGTTCACCATGAAGCAATTCATTTCGAAGCATAAGACATTCATTTTCGATGACATCACATACTCGGCTTTCAACAATATAGAGATATTTTGGTACTTCATATGTGATATTAATCCCATATAAAGAAAGGTTAGGTGGAATTGCTAAGTATATGGTAAGCATCAAACGCATATCATAGGCTTAACAATAAAGCAGCACTCATTGATACTTAAAACAACGTTACATTGTAGGACACGTTTTTGTGCAAATGGTTTTTAGAATATATCATGATGATTGATATTGACAAGATATATTTTGATCCTTCCAAAACCTTCTCACTCACATGTCGTTGTCTCACAGATTGTTTTGGAAGTAAAAAAATTGTCTTAGATTTATTATTTCCCTATAGCATGTATAAAATCATTAATTTGTTTCTAGTTACAAAGACGGTGAAGCTCGACAGTTGTATCAGTCAATAAAGTATCGTAAAGTGGCTAAGCCTTCCATTTAAAGGAAACTCAAAGAGTTTTAGTGCACTATGCACAAAATTGATGCGAAAATAGAAATCCAAACCTAACTACCACAACAGTTTTACTAGATTGATGTATTAATTAGGCTAACAATATACAAGGGTCCCCATGAAAATTTTAAAAATTCTAAATGCTTGGGTGGGAAAAATTAAACTCGTGGATTAATCACAGCTAATATGATATTCAAGTATTCAACGGTCCCTCGGTGATGAAAGAATCCATTAGCGTGGAAAATAGAAACATGAAGATTTCAGATTTACGTAATTCATCGCGGCTAACTGTACCTTTAGCCATTTAAGGAATCCAAATAGCATATCTCATTGATCCGCTCGGAATCAATGATGTTGACTAATAAAGACCCTGGAGAGAGCATTCAAGAAGAGGATAACTTTTAGGAATAAAATCTGTCGTTTTAACTTCTTGTTATATTGCTTCCAACTTTATCATTTCTCTCCTGACAGTGTGATCATGGGTTGTCCTCGTCAAATATTAACGATATATATTGACGATATTATATAAATACGGTTTTTTTTTTTTTATCTTACTTCCAAGAGTCTTAGTTGTTATCTTGCTTTCGACGAGGCGGAGCAGTTAGGAATCTCAATTTCCAACGAATCTGCTCTCGAAATTATGTTAAACAATAGGCTCTTTTTGGCGGAACAACTAAAACAAAAGAAGGTGTTGCAAGCAATTCCGTTTTGCTTTTTTTTTTTTTTTTTTTTTCTTATGCGAACGTAGGTAGATGTAATGTGGATGACATTAGTCTAAACGGTATCTCGCTCACAATTCTCCGCCTCTCACAATACAGAGATCTTTTGGCAATTCAATAGTGATATTGGTGTTTCGGCTGCAGTATAACGGGCATTCGGTATGGAAAACGACAAATCAATATCTAAGTCTTGCACATATATAAAGCCGCACGTATTGATATTGTTACAAATTCGTCTCGAATTCAACCTGAAAATCTGATGGATTCGAATATCTGAATCAAGCAGCAATCAACACGAATAAGAAACAAAATAACAACACATAAGATTTAACGTGGGTAAAACCTGATCGCCGAGAGAAAAAACCCCACAAGAAACAACCCACTAATCGAACCTTACGAATACAAACGATTGTTTCTCTCAATCTTTCAATCTCTTTTATCTTTCGTTCAAACCCTAAAGAAAGACTCTCACAATCTCTATGACAATCCTCTTAAGGTTTGTATCAACTAAACCTGATACAGGCCTATTTATAAACTCATAAACAAGAAGATACACGCGAAAACCGGACCAAATCTCTCATTCGGCCCAAAACCCTGGTCATTGGAAAACCCTGGTCATTCATACTTTTTCCTGGTTCCATGTCTTTGAGCAATGAGCTGCGCCCCGACGTAAAACACCACTTTGCCCGAACACTTTGTAAATCTTTCTACTTCTGTCTTTTTTGTCGAACTCCTTAGTTTTCATAACTCCTTCATGACAATTTCTACCGATATATATATGACGACGTCAAAGTATATATGGGCACTGTTCTAGCTTTAGGAGAATATATTTTATTATATCATCATGCTCATTCTTGCATAAATGGTTATTAGGATATTAGATCATGTATGAACTCGTAAATATGTTTCTAGTTACGAGGGCGGCTAAGCCCAATGATTGTATCAGTACGATGCAAGTGTTGTAAAATTTTTGGTGCAAGCATGTATCCGGATGTGTCAAGGAACCATATCCACTAGAGATGTTCTCGGGTCGTGTATTTTATCGGAATACCCGAATTCGAGTCAGTGAAACCCGACCTGAGCACCATTGGGGTGTCGAACTCGGTCTGAATAAGGTTCGTGAAATCCGTGAGATCGACAGGTAGTTCGCGAGCAGATCGGGTCAGAGTTCGGCTCAAGTTCGACTCGAATGGATCCGATAGATTTTTAATTTTTATCGTTTATATTGGTTTTTCGATGATTTTATGTATTATTTGACTATTTTTATAATAATAATTAGAATAATAACATATTATATTATATTTATTTTGTTATTTTTTATTTTTGTTGTTGATAATTTTTATTAAATCATTAAAATATTATGATATTTAATTAGTCAAATTGTATTAAATTTTAAAACCCCGAGTTTGAGTCCGAGTTCGATGGGTCGAGTGAACTCGAGTTCGACCCGATGAACTACACACGAGTCCGCAAGTACCTGGTCGACTTGAACTCGGCGCGATTTTTGAGCTCGAGTTCGAGTTCGAGTAAAACCCGACTCGAGATAAATAGTAAAAGTTCGAATTCGAGTTCATAAATATCCGACCCGACCTGACTCGTGTATAGCTCTAATATTCACATAACAAACCACAAAGATGACATTAAAAAGGAAGAGACAGGGATCAAAATCATGTCCTCATCTGATATCATGTCCGGAAAGACAACTATCAATTCTACCATAAATTCGAACTTATGATTGAAAGCCCGAGAATGTATATCTATTCGAACATACAAAATGGCTAGACGATTCTAATCAGTGAAATTAAACAACTTTCCAAATGGATTTAAGGGAGACTCAAAGAGTTTTAGCGCAATATGAACAAAGTTGACGCGAAAATAGAATTCCAAACCTAACTACCATAACGGTTTTATTGGAGTGACATATTAAATATGCTAACGACATACAACGGTGCCAAGGGAATTGGAAAAATCCAGAAAGCTTGGGCGGGAGTATTGAAACCTGCGGGTAACTACCTAACCGCAGTTAATGGTATTCGACGGTCCATCGATGATATAAAGAATCCTTATAGCGTGATGGAAAAATAGAAACATGAAGCTTATAGATTTACGTAATTAATTATGCCTAAGGGTATTCAATGGTCCCTTTTAACCATTTAAGGAATCCAGATAGCATATCGGATCCGATTTGCTAATATCTGATCTGATTTGCTAGAAATCAATGATATTCAATAACAAAGAACATGGAAAGAGCATTGAAGAAAAGATGATCTACCAACCTGTCTATATAAACTCAACACAAAGAAGCATTTGTACACAAGACATCAAACACACAACTCTCTCACAATTGAGGCTGCTGAATGCCTCGACGAGGTTCAAGCATTCTCAATTGTTCACTCCATGGCGGCAGCCTAAACAAACGAGAGCATGCAAGACAGCGAATCACTTCTTGATTTGTTCCCTTGTGTGAAATTGTCATTCCATGTTCAATCCATTGGATTAATGATCTACCAAAATTATCACCGCCTCACAAATAGGTTGCTTCGTCCACGTCTTTTCTAACTCTTCGCCAAGAAAGTGTTAATGGTGACGGTAAGTGCACTAGGCGATGCAGCTGATATACCTGATATGTGGTCGAGGTTTTTCCTTGCTCCTCTAGACATAGATGTTGTGAACAGCTCTGACTCTGGTCCTCCCGACTTCTCGTACACCCAAGGCGCAAAGGGTCTAAGCATTCTCGTTCAACAAAGGATTGTGGAAATGTGGGCAGATCGTTTCGATTTAAGTTCCTTGGTAGTATTAGTTTTTCTTAATCAAGCTTAGTTAGGCTGTCTCTCCTTCAGCCATCTAGTAATGTATTTACCCGGGTGTTGTAATATGAGATTTTAAAACAATCACATATAAAATCTTCGATTAATCCTTTTTGAGTTAAAATCAGATTTGATATGACATCATAATAGACAAGTTCTAACCATATAGCATTTCCAATCATCAAATTTACATGTTCACGTTTCAAACCCCAAAAAAAACATTCGCGTGAGGGATGTGTTGAATTAAACAGCTCGAAACAATCGCACATGAGATCCCATTGGATTTGAGTTGGAATCCTGATAGACCAGGATTATTTTTATTGTCCTCATACACCACATTATACCATAGCGTATTGGAACAAGGTTTCAATGGAACCAAGTGCTTATTTGCAACTGCAGCAATTTCTGAGGTGGTATCTTAAACCAATTAAAACACTACGATTCCGAAGTAGAATTTGCACGTACCTTTTTTTGGTAGTTTTTTCCTCTAGTTCCCAATCAACTCAACAAACATAGCAAGCGAGGTTGATGGCGGCGATGACGACGACATTGTTGATCGGAGAATGGCGTTACGTGATATTGGCACGGCTCAATCAGAAAACAGAGCTCCACACACAAACTCGGCTTTCTTATTGAACCGGACCAATATCTCGTTATCACCAGTCCCATGTACTGATGACTTGATATTCAACAATCAGATCCTGTTCATCATCTCTGTTCATCACCTGAAAACAAAAACTTCATCAAACACAAGCACATAAGAAACAAATGACCAACTCATCGATTCACATCAAGTTCTTGCATCAATGGATGAGATACAAGCAACAAACATTACTCTTACCTACTCAGAAACACAAAAACTATGAAGCTTATAGAAGCAGAAGAAGATTGTAGGCGAAGCTTCAAATGATGGCGTGCTTTGTGTTGTGTCTGGGGCATTGAATTTGCAACCACTGGTCAACAAATGGGGAGGTTGAAGATTATTAATAGTGCACGGAGTCAACGAGGACGAAATATATCCAGTCTTAACTCTATTATATTTGTCATTCCAAATTTGTTTTCCAATATCCTTAACAAATATCAAATTTCCTAATTATATGATTAAAAAACAAAAAACGATTTATCGGTGAGCCGAACTCTAACTCTGAACAAACACCAAAGCTAGCACAAAAAACTGATGATGTTGATTTATCAAAGATGCTCACGGGAGACAAAGAACTTGGAGCGTTTAATGTTCACTTCAGGGGAGTTGGTAAGAAGACTGCAGATTGCATTTACTTCACCTTGTTGGAGGAGTTAGAGAGAGCATGTTGGTTGGGTCTTGGTTTCGGGTTTCTAAGTGAATTGGCATTCAATGTGCTTTCTGTTTTCTTACCTGGAGTTGACGGTGATTTTTTGAGAAAGATGACATTGAACGTAAGAGAAGTGCGAGGTTGTGGAATTTTGTTGCAAAATCTATGACTGTTTGACTGTGTTTAAAATCGATCAAAATCAATTTTAAATCGTTTTATAATGTTGAGGAGGATGTTTGATATTATTTTTCATTATCTTTAGGCAATAAAAAAGAGGTAGCCATACATGACTACCACCGCAAGGAAGTGGATGGCTTTTGGAGAATTTTAAGTATTTTTTTAATTAAAGTTATTTTTTATTTAATAAAACAAAATAACTATAAATTATTTTTTATCAAATATCAAATTATTTATTAAAATTATAATCAATTATAAATTATCATTATTAATCATAAACGTCCAAACGGACTAATGATCTACCAACTTTGGTACCCATTATGCGATATCCATAAAGACATCGAGAAATAATTTCTTTATTATTAGTGACAGAGAAAAAATATGAACATATCAATTTTTCAGGTCCTATCGATGACAAAATTTTTGAATTATTATTGATGTATTCGTGATGGGGATAAAATTATGCGCATCCCTGTTTTTGGTCGGATCAAGGGGTGGTTGTAACATTTTACATGTGGCAGTGGTATTTGGGTACAGACGTACACAAAATTTGGACTCATTGAATTTTGGGTCCGAGTAACAGTTTATGTTGGGCTTCGACAGCGGTGAATAGACGCAGCAACCATCCATTGGGCCCAGTATCCATTGGGCCCAGTATTATCAAACTGGCCCATAAAACAAACACCAAACGACACCGTTTCCTGTACTGACTATTCACATTCCGTGCAAATAAATCCAAAAATCAAAAATATACTTTCAAAAATGAAAATAAAACTAAATATCTTCCCCTTTACTTGGAGAGCAATTAATTCAGTTCCCCTTTTTTCTCTCTCTTCATCGATCACATCGATCCCCAAATTCCCAAGATCTCGAATTTCTAGGGTTTCGAATCCTCGATCGATCGATTTGAATCTCGATTCGAACCCTAGAAGATCGATTGGGTTCGTAGTTTTGTTAATTGGTTGTTGAATTTCGAGATGGCGAAGAGTTCGTTCAAGTTGGAGCATCCTCTCGGTGAGAACTGAGATCTCGATTGTTTTATTCGGTTTTGTGATCCGATTTCTTGTGGTTGAATTCGAGATCTGTCGGTGATGATTTTGATCTTTGATGTCGTTATTGTGTGATTGGAGTGGAGAGATCGTGATCGATCTGTGTGTGTTGGTTCGTGTTTTGATCCGATTTGGGAAGATTTGATTGTTTTTGGTGAAGGGATTCTGTTTTGATTTGGGTGTTATGTGATTTTTGGTGGTTTGGGAGTGTTGTAATATGAATATGTTGAAAGCTTTTTTGTGGTATCGATTTGGGGTGAGATGATAGATCTTGTTGTGAGTATTTGTTCGGGTGTGAATCTCATTGTGGGAAGTGGTTCGAATCATGATTATTGTGAAAGGAGCGTGTTTCTTGAAGAATTTTGCCGCTGATCGTTGGTTTTACATGATCTTGTGATTCTTGATGGTTGGCGATTGTGTTGTTTGATACAGTTGGGGTATTTTAAAGAGTGTATTTGTATGAATAAGGATATGTTGCGGCTTGATCGCTGCATCTGGCATATGAACTATGGATTTTTTTAACCTTTTTTCCTGGTCATCGTTTGTCCTCGTATTTGTCGCGGTGAAGTCATTGGGCTGGTATGAACATCCAGTTTTCCTTGTGATAGTCTTGGCAAGTTAACGAGACTGTATCAAGTATTTGAGACAATAGAAGTACATTTTGATTCATGGTGTGTGTTTTCTTGGTGTTTGTATGTGAATGTATTATCATATGTTTTGTTCTTTTGGATGACAGAAAGGAGGCAAGCTGAGGCTTCTCGCATCCGTGAGAAATACCCTGATAGAATACCTGTAAGTTACTATGTTTGGCTTATGAGGACGCTTGGTTTTCCTGTCTTATATGTGATCGATGTGTAAAGTAACTTGCCCTGCTTCTTTGTATGTGCATCACATAGGTGATTGTTGAGAGGGCGGAAAGGACTGACATCCCAGACATTGACAAGAAGAAGTAAGTAGTTTGCCATTTTCACTTGCTATTCCATTCTAGTCATAGGAACAGGTTGTCAAATGTTGTCTTTGCAAGATTGTATTGCAGGAAAAGAGATTGTTTACGACTAGATTGGTAATTATGTGATTGGGTTGTCTACTGAATGTGCTTTTTCTTTCGTGTAAGAGAAAGCAAAGGTCTTTAAGATTTTCCTTATGATGTTTAACTTGTTAGCTTGTGAGGTTTTGTTGTTGGCAGAAGTTTGAAACTGCATGGAGAGGAATTTCTGTAGAACCATGTTGATTTATTTGTTCCAATCAGAAAATATGCTAGATCTAATCTAGTTTGTTCTGAATCTTGTACCTAGTTGTAGTATTGCATGCAACGAAAATCACTACTTATTGGGATCCATGAGAATGTCCCTGCACTTTTATTTGATGCCGATATAACTTTTCTCCATGAATGTAGGTACCTGGTTCCTGCAGACCTGACTATTGGTCAGTTTGTGTATGTGGTGCGCAAAAGGATTAAGCTGAGTCCTGAGAAAGCAATCTTCATTTTTGTGAAGAACATTATTCCTCCGACAGGTACGAATACAAGGAGCAAGGCACTTTTGCTTTCTAATTAAGGTTTGAGAAATTTGTTGTGTATGGTGTTCGGGCTATGGCCTTTGAATCACCAGGATCTAATGTTGGATTAAACTTTTGCTTTGTAGCTGCTATGATGTCTGCCATTTATGAGGAGAACAAAGATGAGGATGGTTTTCTCTACATGACTTACAGTGGGGAGAACACTTTCGGAGCTGCGGAGATTGCAGCATGAGATGCCAAGTTAGATCCTTCATGGTGGAAGAAAGAAGCTCCTATCAAGAAGTTTAGATAGGCTGTATATATTCTCATCTTGAACTGCTTTCCAGTTCCTATGTTCGTCTTTATGTTGGGCTAAATTGTAAATATAACTTTCATGCTTTCCAACTTTTATTTCGATGGTGAATTGTTCCTTGCTCGTTTATGCCAATGAAGGATCAAGATGGTGTTCTTAATATATTGGCTCTTTTAGATATCTATATGCCGCCCGCAATGATGATTGTGATTAATCCTGCCTGGTTTTGCTGTTTCATTTTTCCTTTGCCTCTCTGGAAATTACAATTAGATGTTGTTTTGCATTTTCTGTCACGCATAGGATATGTTTCGCCTGGTCAATATAGCCCTGAAGTGCATGGCTTGGTATGCCGATCTTTTTATGGTATGATATGTTTTCTTAGCTCTATTTGTGAGTTTGATTAGCTGTTGCTCTTCTTTGTCTGAGAATTTATGCAACGTATGCATCTTAATTTGGTGAATTAGAGGCAAATCTTGAAAGATTCTTTTCATTAATTTACTTTCTTCTGCTCCCATATGATACAACCTAACACTAACAGCATAACCTCTAAATTACAGTACAGAACATATCGCATGGAAAGCGAAAATAAATATACAGATGACCTAGTTAACATATGCTACAGAGCTGACCTAAATGCACTCTAATCGGTAAAAGTCTCACATCTAGAGAAACTTTTAACATGTAAATCGGTCAGTTGTCTATCAGAATCAGTCACATTTCTTAGTTCTCCCCTGCCGATGAGTATGAGCGATCAATTTAATCCTGGAGTACTGCTCGTTGTCCAGTCAAGTTCTTGCCGGCTGCTGGCGTTGGGATCAAGGACGATGGTGGCGGCAACTGAAGAAGCTGCCTCTTCATGTTGGTGGCTATTTGACGTATTGTTCGTCGTAAGATACCACCCTGTTGGAGGAGACTCGATGGAGGAAAAATTATGGAGCAGGCTTGACAAGTCGTCATCCATGGCCTCTACGTCCTCTGTTGCTTCTTTCCTGAAGTTCATCCCTGCCATCAATGAGCTTAGCTCGATTGTTTAACGAAACAAGATGTGTCTATAGATAATTTTGTAGATAGTAACTCACCTTCGAAGGACTGAACATGGCCATAGGTATCATCCAACTCTTTCGCTGCCGAAGCAGAAGCCAATGCTCCTCCAGTACTTCCGTCTATCTCTGCGTCCTGACCGTATTTGCGTTCATCCATGGACCAACTTGTCTCAGTTTTTGCCTTCTTTTGCTGAAGGCAACCATTCGTTGTGTTGTTTAAAGATGCAGGGGTTACAGGAATCTGATTTTGGTATGAAGGGAGCTCCAATGCGCCAAAAGCAAGGGGCACAGGCGAAAATGGAACTGATGTGCTCTGATAGACAGAATAAGACGGCATGGTAGATCCATTGATTTTATAATAATCCTCTTCGTCGTCAAGGTGATACTTGAACTTGTAAGCAGGATTGTTGAGAAATGAGATAACTGGATCATTCTGCATTAACGTCATCAGGCTTGGAGCTCCGACCGATGGGTTAATGTCATAATCCAAGGGAGGCATGGTTGGGTCCGAGCCGGGCATTTGGAATGTAGCTGGTGAGATCAGGGATGTGAATGAAGGAGAAGAAGGCGGGGAGGATGCTGGATTTCTACATGTTTCAGCTTCCAGCTGGTTGGTTTGATGATCCGCGTGAAACGAAGAAGCCACCTCCTGCTGATGGTTGCTGCTCTCTGGATCAACAGGCGACACGGTTCTCATCTTTCGCTTTATCTTCGTGTTCCAGAAGTTTTTGACTTCGTTATCTGTTCTTCCTGGCAGCTGTAGTCGAAGAATCAATCAATCACCGAGTAAGATTTAGCTAGAAATGAAATGTAACAAATAATTGAAACTCACCTCAGCAGCAATTTTGGACCATTTGTTGCCAAGTTGAGCATGGAGTTCAAGAACAAGTCTCTCCTCCTCAGCAGTGAACGCTCCTTTCTTCAAATCCGGTCTGAGGTGATTCGTCCATCGTAGTCTACAACTCTTCCCGCACCTCATCAACCCGGTCTTCTGCACGCAATTCCAATGCCTCTCCCCGTGATTCCTCACATACTCCATCAACAAGGCGTCCTCCTCCACCATCCATGGCCCCTTCCTAAACCCCTCCTTATTGCCTCCGACTCCGCCTACAATGCCACATTTCCTACACACACCCCCTCCTGCAGGGCCGGTACTCTTCTTCTTAGGCGATGTTGACGCCTTCTTGTTTGTCATGAAAAAAATTACAAAACTCTATGCCTTCTATGCACCCGATGAGTCAATAATTATCCTTATCTATATATCCGTCTATGTATCTTTTTCAATCAGAACTTGCTATAACGAAACGTTGACGGTTTTCTTCCTAAGCCTACGAGGAGCAGATCTCTCCTCTCATTCAACCGCTAAGAGCTAAGAGAGGAAAGATGGGATGAAGAAAATGACTAGATTGGCGATGATGTTTTCGTTCCTGTTCCTCGCGTTCTTTGTTATTCCTCCTATTTTGTTCTTCTATTTTCCTTATTTGTTTCTTGGAAGCAAATGTGATGAGACAAAAGAATTGAAGGAGGAGCATGCTTTTCGGTACCGGGCTGCATGCTATGTGTTACGTTGATTATATGATCTGTGAGCAAAAAACAAAAGCTTTCACTTTCCTCAATTAGGCATATTCCGTATTGATATTGATCCGCCTCCAGAAAATTTCACGAGGCAAATGTGACAGCTAAAAAGTCAGAAAATAGGAATATATACAATAAGGCATATGGAAAAAAATGAGATGAGAAAAAAGGGGTCCAAGTAAACTTATAGAACAGAGATATTCTTGCCTGCCTTTGTAGAATTACAGGCGACAATGGCGATCATGGATGACGGACACTATTGCTCTTCTTGATCAGTTCATAATGAGAAGTGGATATTGAAGCATTTGAAATGTTTACATATGGCTTCTCGTCTAAGTCGCACGAATGCCTATATGAAAAGCCGAGCACATTACAGATCAGATTGTGCCGCCACCGGAGATGGTGTTTCAAGCTCCAAGCGTGGGATGTAACACCAGTGGATGAGCTGATCTGGTTCATTGAGAACAGAGTTCCCCTGTCAAAACTTTACTCCCTGGCTATATTTGTATAGATGTATAGAAATATAAATTCATCATCTGTTCTGATAGTACACTAGTCTTTAACCGCGGTGTGCACAAGTTCAAAACGTTCCTTTGTCATTTGACATTCTAATTTCTGATGTGATGTTATCTCGATCACATCAATTGATTTCAACATTCAACAATCTCGGAGTACATACAATTAGAGTTCTATAGTGCACACATGGAAAAAAAAACCCTAAGTTCTCAAAGAACACTAACACTTGGGACTAATACTGTACTATTTTCCCATTTGTTTCTATTTTCACTAAGCTTCATTCTTCCTTGGTCCTAGCAGAAGTGCTGAATTCTATAGCCAAAAAGAAGAGATCTGAAGCAAATTTTAAAATTGCTGCCCAGTTGGCCAGGCTTCTCAGCTTGCTAGAGATTCTGTGCCTCGGAGCCTGTTCCTGTTATGGTATTGGTGGAGCAACCAGGTTGCCATACCTTTCCCCTATGAAAAAAACTCGCCGCTATCATCCCTATTTTTCAGTCCCAACACCAAGCAATCATCGTAGTGGATTGATAGAGTTTACAAATGATTTCCCAAAAATAACTGTCATCAAAATTACTTACAACTCCCATACCCAAAAAAAAAAATTACTTACAACTCTAACGAGGGACATTTCGATGCGGGTAAATTGCCATTGGTAGACATTTTTTGGTGGATTCGGCCGACATATAAGCTCGACCCAGAATGAAACATAATCTTAAAATCCATGAAAAATTGAAAATTCGAAAGAGAGGGAAATGATATGTCTACCTAATCAAATCTGACAGGCATATGCTTTTTTGTGCTGCTAATAAACAGAGCAAAACAGGGGACATTGACAAACCAGCTAACCTGCACAGCCACAGACTGTAAAATAAAGTCTTAGGGGGCCATTGCCATATGATCTCTGCTCCTCACATTATCACTACTGTCATCAGCCCACACCCCATTTAAAATAAGATTTCAAAACATAACATTCTTGAAAATTTACATGTGTGTGTTAGAAAGTGGAGTACACGTTTAAAGGTTTATGATAGTTACTATACAATTTGTACATGTGTGTTACTTAGACCCAACCATGACAAGAAAAACTGGATTAGTGTTGTTGTTACTTGGATCCAGTTGGGGGTTGGTCTTCAGTCGTCTCATTGCAGGTATCTCCAGTCACATACCACACCACATTGAATTCCATCTCAAAATCCATCACAGTGGTTCCCCAGATCTCACATTTATTATCAGTTTCAGCACCCAACCACAAACAACAAGCAACTTGTACCAATGAATACAAACTAGCCAAACCCTAGGTGATATCTCTGCTCCTCATTTTGCAGCACATTTTGCACATACACATAGTTGTGGCGTAAAAATGGAGATGAAGAGACCCTCTTGTGTCATGGAGCTGATGCTGCTGGTGTTGTTCTTTGTGATGAATCTGACAATGGGTGATGACCCTTATAGGTTTTACACATGGAATGTCACATATGGTGACATTTACCCTCTTGGTGTCAAGCAACAGGTAAACTCTCTATTTCTCAGTTTTTTCTATGTTTTTGTTTGCACTTTGCATAGCAAATCAGAGTTTTGTTTCAGATGTGGGTAATGCTGACAGGATTATGTGGGTATGTTGTTTTGGATGTGAAAGTGAATAATGGTTTTACATGATGGAGAGTGCAGGGGATATTGATAAATGGGCAGTTTCCAGGACCAGGAATTCTTGCTGTGACCAATGACAATCTCATTATCAGTGTATTCAACAGCTTGGATGAGCCCTTCCTCCTCTCATGGTACATTCTCATATCTCTACCTTCTGCATTCTATAAGCCAAAATCGAAAATATTTCGATGATATTTTGGGCCCATATGTGCACACTTTGAATGACTGACGTGGAACACATGTGTCGGTTAGTCCAAACATGTGTGAGTCTGTGCTCTGATACAATGTAGCACATCGGGGAAATCGGAAGCTATCATGTAGCAGTAGCATCTTGTTACTACTACACCAATTGTTGATCTGACTTCACTCCTACAACCAATGTTGGGAGAGGCACATATATTGATGAAAGTTTGCCCAAGATCCCAATTAGGGATTCTCTAGTTTCAACACAATGCATAAGCGGGTTATTTGTCGTGACAATGGAAATTTAGTTACTTGTGATATGGTTTTACAATATGACAGGAATGGTGTGCAACAGAGAAGGAACTCATGGCAAGATGGAGTATATGGCACAAACTGTGCCATTCCTCCTGGGAAGAACTTCACATATGTTCTCCAAGTCAAGGATCAGATCGGTAGCTACTTCTATTTTCCGTCCCTCGCCTTTCACAAGGCTGCAGGCGGCTATGGTGGCATCAGGATTGACAGCAGACCGTTGATTCCTGTTCCATTCGATCCCCCGGCTGGAGATTATACCATACTAGCCGGCGACTGGTATAAAATGAACCACACTGTACGTTCCATCAGAATTCAGGACATGTATTGCCAGCTGCATTGGTTCAATAAGGCCGTAATGTAGGCGATTCATTTTATACCATAGACTTGATCACTGGATAATCTGTATGTAGGATCTGAAAGCCATATTGGACGGTGGGAATGATCTACCTTTCCCAGACGGGCTTCTCATCAATGGTCGTGGCTCGAACGGGTTCACATTCCCTGTAGACCAAGGTATTGACGTTCTCATCAAATGTTGTTTCCCGACTTAGAAAAAGTATGGTTTATCACATCAATGCTTCAACGTATGATATACACAAATCTGTTTTTCAGGCAAGACATACAGATTTAGGATATCCAACGTTGGACTTACGACTTCAATCAACTTTAGAATCCAAGGGCACAAAATAGTTTTGGTCGAGGTCGAAGGTGACCACACACTTCAGACCACATATTCATCCCTTGACATTCACTTAGGACAATCCTATTCTATACTGGTCACTGCTGATCAGCCTCCACAAGACTACTATATTGTTGTTTCGACTCGCTTCACTTCCCAAGTGTTATCAGCGACCTCGATTCTTCGATATAGCAACTCAGGTGGAGGCGTCCTTGCTCCTCCCCCTGGTGGCCCGACTATTCAGATTGATTATTCTCTCAACCAAGCGAGATCAATCAGGTACTTTGACACGCCCCAGTCACTTGGAAGTCACTATTTGGCGTCCAACGATTAGTTTTAAGTGTGCACGATTGCTATTTGACAGTAATCACTACTTGTATTTCTGTGCGTGTGAAAATCAGGCAAAATTTAACAGCAAGCGGACCGAGGCCTAACCCTCAAGGCTCTTATCATTACGGGATGATCAACACTACACGGACCATCAGGCTTGCGAACTCTGCTCCTATTATCAATGGCAAGCAGCGGTATGCAGTAAACAGCGTATCGTTCATACCAGCAGATACGCCACTCAAGCTAGCTGACCACTTCAACATTCCTGGAGTCTACTCCCTTGGAAGCATCTCTGACTATCCTACTGGTGGAGGCGCTTATCTTCAAACTTCCGTCATGGCTGCTGATTTCAGATCATTTTTCGAGATTGTGTTTGAAAACCAGGAAGATAGCGTGCAGTCCTGGCACATTGATGGACACATTTTTTTCGTTGTTGGGTAAGCTTCATACGCGTCAGTCAAATAAGTCAGTTTCGTTGATAACTTATTTGGTTAAAACATTTTAATAGCCAGTATTCAAATCCTAATAGAGGCAATGGCCATTTAGGCTGTTGGATTCGTTTTATCTAAGTTGGTGTCCTTTAATAGGATGGATGGAGGACTATGGTCACCAGATAGCAGGTTAAATTACAACCTGAGAGACGGAATTTCTCGTTGCACTATTCAGGTATAACACCTCCGGTTAATGATTATGGTACTTTTAAGTTCTATCTCTCTTCTGAGAAACCATCTGATGATCCTGTTATGTCAATTGTCATTATGCAAAAAAAAAAAAATATAGGTATATCCACAGTCATGGACCGCGGTTTACATGCCATTAGACAATGTGGGCATGTGGAACGTAAGATCGGAGAACTGGGCTCGCCAGTACTTGGGTCAGCAGTTCTATCTTCGTGTGTATTCGCCGGCCATGTCGTTGAGGGATGAGTATCCGATCCCAAGCAATGCACTTCTTTGTGGCAGGGCAGCAGGACGTCAAAGTAGGTCATTGTAGCATCTTGTTTACGATATGTCACGAGAGGGTGACACACCGATGGCCTGCTAAAGTGGCTACGAGATAAAGAGATCTGTGTAAGATTTAGACATCTGATAAATCATAAGTTGCTTATCTTATGCTTGAGATCATTGCTAAGTACTTTTAGTTTCAAAAATAAGGGGCAACTCATCGCCACAAATAGTGCGCTATGCATAACACGACGTGCAACTTCAAATATTTAGACAAAGCACGCTATCACCATTATGCTATCACATCTATGCATTCGGTTCAAAACTACAAAGCATTCAAAACTTGCGCAGAACAGGAATCGCAATGGTATGATCATCGGCATAGCCGAATCCAGGTTGAAGTCTCGTTGCCTACTTATTCATATTCTTCTTCCTCAAGTATTTTGCCTCTCTCTTGAGGTCTACAAAGTTATACCCAAGGCCACTACTAGCCGTAAATCCACTGGGAGGATGGACTAGTGAATATCAGCAACCACAAGATCTCGAGGGCGATCTTGACGCGAAGGGCGGTCACATCTGCAGATAAGCAACCGCATCAACCACTGCATAAATAAGCTACTACAAGGTTGGCTATAGAGGAGAGAAATTCGCAAGTCAAATCAAAACAAACATCATGATTGTTGAGATACCCTGTTGTAGATCTGGATCACACTCAACAAATCTTCTATTTGAGCCCGATCGACCTCCACCATCTTCAACACATGAACTATCGTCGGTGACTCCTGCTACACTCACATAACAAGTCCAGAAAAAGCTGCACAGAACTTCAGCTTTTTCGTAATAACTGATTTCATCAACATATCTGCCAGATTGTCTTTAATGTGAACCTTCATCAACTCAAAAACCTCATCTTCTACGTGACCTCTGATGAAATGGTACCGCACGTCAATATGTTTTTGCGCGAATGGTAACTAGAATTCTTTACCAAGTGAATGGCACTCTGACTGTCACAATAAGATTGCACTCAATATTATTGTGATCAATTTCTGCCAGCAATCCTTTCAACCAAATCAGCTCTTTGCATGCCTCAACCAATGTCATGTACTCAGCCTCGATAGTTGTTGAGATTTAAACCTTAAGACAATCTCAAAATTATAATCCAGCAGGCAATCGATCAACTCACAAGCACAATCGATAAATAACGAGAATGAAAAACAATACCAGATTTATGTGGAAAAAACCCTCAGGGGGAAGAAAAATCCCACGGGAAGAAAACTCACTAATCAAAGGGAATCATATTACTGAGATTTTTTTTGAGATCGCTCTCTCCTGTGTATCGCTCTGAAAACCCTAATTTCTCTTTCACCTTATTTTCTACACAATAAGGGTCTATTTATAGGGTATAAAAAATCAAAAAAGTCCATGTCAAATAAATAACAATCTTCACCTTTGACATTTACTTCACGATCCATACCAGAGCAACTCACTCACGAACTCCCGTGCCACAGCCTGACAGGTCCTCACATCCCCCTTCGCGTGGCGGGGATACTCCACCACAAACTCAACACGAAGAAACGTTGATGAAGACTAAGCAGCGCTCAAACTTGATATTGGGAACTATCTTGATAAGCATATCTGCCACATTCTTCTTTGTGTGAACTTTCTGCAAATCTACAGCTTCGCAATTCAACCACTCTCTAATCTTGTGATAACGAATATCGATATGCTTCGTCCGAGCATGGTACACTGGATTTCTTGCCAAGTAGATCGCGCTCTGACTATCACATAACATGCGAACACCTTTTTCTTGCTTGAACCCAAGTTCCTCAACCAGATACTTCAACCACAATGTCTCTTTTACACCCTCTGTCAATGCCATATACTCTATTTCCGTGGTAGACAACGCAACAACATCCTGCAACACAGATCTCCAGCTCACAGGTCCACCACAGAAAGTAAAAACATACCCACTCGTAGACCTCCTGGA
>JAOVYX010015052.1:0-29457 GCA_035668315.1 Drosera spatulata | reverse complement strand
ATCCGATCTACCTCCTGACTGTCAGTTACTTTATGTGATGTGTTTGATGGAGATCACGTTCACAATCATTAACAGTGGAGGCAGAGGATCAGTATTTATGAAGAGATCTTTTTAACTCCCCGTCAGTTTCTCCACATCCATCAATATGAAGATAAGGATAACTTAAATTTTAAATACTATATCTCATTGACCAATAGGAATTAAGTACAATTAATTATTAAACATAAAATCATATGGATCACAATAATAGAATATAAACTTACACAGTTAAGATAGTGCTCCCAGCTTTGCTAGAAGCAAGCAGTATATAAGCTGCAAATACACGAAGGTTACAAGCGCACCTAATGAAATGATTCCCAAGGCATTTCCCTCCTTGAGCTTCAGCTCCTCATCTTTGTCCCTCTTTTTCATTCTGATCCTTTGTGCTGTATGTCATGCTTTTGGCGATGGTTCTAATCAAAACTCTCACCATTCTTCATTTATTAATGGAAGTGAGACGGATCATGTCGCGTTGCTGGCTATCAAGTCTCGACTGCATGATGCTGAAGAGGGGCTTCTAGCATCCTGGAATTCCTCTCTTGATCATTGCATTTGGCAAGGTGTCACTTGTGGTCGAAGGCACCGGCGTGTCACTGTTCTAGATCTATCCTCCCTAGGCTTGGTTGGTACATTGTCTCCTTTCATTGGGAACCTTAGTTTTTTGAACATCCTCCGTATTTACAACAATACTTTTCAAGGCCAACTCCCTCCTGAACTTGGTCATCTTTCTCGTTTGCGTCGGCTAGTTGCTACCAACAATTCCTTTACTGGTCAGATTCCTGCAAACTTGTCTCGTTGTTCCAACCTGCTGATAATTTATTTAGCTAACAACAAGCTGACGGGTCCGATACCTAGCCAGTTTGGCTCCTTGAGTAAACTTCGAATGTTTGGGGTCCTCGGTAATCGTCTGTCAGGGAACATTGAATTTGTGGGAAATCTAACTGGTCTTCAAGTCTTATCTTTGTCTCACAATGGCTTTGAGGGAAATATTCCGGACTCATTGGGAAGACTTGGGGACCTTATTTTCCTTGGCCTTTGCCTAAATAATCTTTCCGGTACAATTCCTCCTTCTCTGTACAACCTCTCTTCGCTTACAGACCTTTGGTTATGTCAGAATTCACTCGAAGGGAGTCTTCATCAAGATATGGGACTCATGCTTCCTCATCTTCAAGAAGTTATACTCCATAGTAACTCCTTCAATGGATCAATCCCTTCGTCCTTATCCAATCTCACGGAGATTCTCGACATTCAACTTGCAGTGAATCAATTCAGCGGTAAAATAGCGATCAGCGGGAACAAATGGCCTCAGCTGTCGTCATTTATTGTAGACCATAACAATCTCGGGTTCGGGGGACCGGATGAATTGAATTTCTTGAATTCTTTTGTGAATTGTAGCCAGTTACAGTTCTTAGAATTGTCTGCTAATAATCTTGGAGGAGAATTGCCTTCTTCTATTTCTAATTTTTCCACAAATCTCGCTTCCTTTTGTGTGGCACAAAATCAGCTGTGGGGAAGCTTGCCTCCAGGTCTAAACAATCTTGTTAACCTGTACATGCTCCTGTTTGGCTACAACCAGTTTACTGGAACAATTCCCAGTAGTATTGGGTCTCTGAAGATGTTATCTTGGTGCACATTTGAACATAACAAGTTTTCAGGCTATATTCCCCCATCATTTGGGAATTTATCAATGTTGAGTACACTTGGTTTGGGTCCCAACAGACTGGAAGGACACATACCTTCAACTCTGGGGAACTGCAAGAGTTTACTAGAATTAGACCTCCAAGGAAACAGGTTGACAGGGGTGATACCCCCCGAACTTTTTAGTGCCGATGTTCCCTTGTATTGGATAGCGCTTAATGATAACCAATTGGAGGATGGCTTGCCTGCCGAGGTTGGCGAATCAAAGAGCTTAGTGAATTTGTATGTATATAGTAATCATTTATCGGGTGAGATTCCAGCAAGCCTTGGTGGTTGTACTAGCATGAAGGTTCTGCAAATGGAGGATAATTTTTTCAGAGGATCCATACCTAAATCCTTGATGGCTCTGACGAGTCTTATTACGCTCGATCTTTCTGTTAACAACTTGTCAGGGCCGATACCAAGTTACTTCTCTAGCTTCCCCTTGCAGAGCCTGAACCTGTCCTTCAACAATTTCGAGGGCACTGTGCCAAGAGGAGGGATTTTTGCAAATGTTAGTGCCGTGTCCCTCGAAGGGAATGCTAGGCTATGTGGAGGTGATGCTCAGCTACATTTGCCAAAATGTGTTCAAAGAGAAATAAGGCCGCCAAGGGTTAAGAGCCATGTGAAGTTGATTATGGTGATATCCATACCTCTTGGTGCTGCTGGAATCGGAACGTTCTTAGCCTTATTAGTCTTGCTCAGTGTGATGAAGAAGAACAAAAGGGAAGGTTCCTCTTCAGAATCATCAGTTTTACAAGAGCGGTTTCCGAAGATGTCCTACGAAATGCTTCTCAAGGCGACTGATGGATTCTCTCCAGCAAATTTAATTGGCGTGGGTGGTTTTGGTTCTGTCTACAAGGGAGTTATCACAGGTTCAGAAGCAAAAGAAATGCCCATTGCCATCAAAGTGCTCAACCTTCAACGTCGGGGATCTAGCAAGAGCTTTTTAGCGGAGTGTAAAGCCTTGAGGAGTATTCGACACAGAAATCTGGTGAAGATCGTCTCTGCTTGCTCTAGCATCGATTTCAAAGGTCAGGATTTCAAAGCCTTGATTTACGAGTTCATCTCCAATGGAAGTCTTGAACAGTGGTTATATCCTGGCAAAGCAACTGATTGCGAGCAAGGAAAATTTCAGCACTTTGGCCTTCTTCACAGGGTAAATGCTGCTATTGACATAGCCTCTGCGCTCGACTATCTCCACAATGATTGTGAATCTGCAGTAGTTCATTGTGACGTCAAGCCAAGCAACATCTTACTTGACGACAACATGGTCGCTCACTTGGGTGATTTTGGGTTGTCGCGACTGGTTGCAGATGTCAGACATCGACATCAAAGTAGCTCCATTGGGGTAAAAGGAACCGTTGGATATGCTGCTCCGGGTAATTCATTCTTTTCTCTATTTTAACCTTCTGAGGTTTTCTTTTCATCAATGCTACTGTGCGGTGTTTCATTGGTGACTAATTTCTCCATTGTATATTATGGTGCCAGAATATGGTCTTGGGAGCCGAGTGTCAACTAGTGGTGATGTGTACAGTTTTGGTATAATATTGTTAGAGATGATGATGAGCAAGAGGCCCACAGATCCTATGTTTGAAAATGGCCTTAGCCTTCACGGACTCGCGGAGAAGGCTTTATCCGATCTAGACTGCTTGCCAGACATTATTGATGCCACACTTTTTGAAGATGAAAGTCGTGCAATTAATCCGTCATATCGAGACAATACTCGAGATCAGAATTACAGAAAGATGGAGTGCATTGCGTCGGTGGTAAAAATAGGTGTTGAATGTTCTATGGAGTCTCCCGAAGATCGAATTACCATTGAGGAAGCCATCCGTGAGTTGAAATTGGCAAAGGACATCCTTATTGGTGCCAGGGATGCGTGAAATCTCCAGTTTTATTGTCCCGATCAATAAACCTTTACCAGTGATGTTGGGTTTTGTAGTCGGCCAAATGAAGGGTATTGTAACGGGTTGTCTTGCAATAGCTAGCAACAATTTGATCCATGCTTCTGTCGTCGGATCAAATGTGATTGCATATTTTCTATGCTTTGAAATACCAAGCTGTTTTGAGTGTGTCTAAAACAGAAGTCTATATGCCAGATGTGATCAGCTAGAACAAACATGACAAGGCCTACTCTAGCAGGCTTTAGAACTACACTGAAATTCTGCTATAGAACTCGTTGAAATGCACCTGTTCCAAATCCCTTCCTCCTGTCCATGTCCAGCCATGACCATAGAGCTTAAATTTAGTCCAGGGGTTTGTGGAGTTGTGGATGGGGGTGGCATCAGGGTGCTTTTCTTTTTAGGATTTGGGGGGATCGAGCAACGTGGAAAGTGTTGAGTATGATTTTGAGCGGGAAAATTCTGTATACGGTCATGAGCGGGAAAATGTTGTGCTCCGCTGTCCGCTCATGTTCAACTTGATAGGAATTATTGAAATTATTTTGAAGGAGGTGACAGAAACAACATGACAATAATGATCAAAACAATCGAACCGAAAAGTATATGGATATGGGAACGTGATTACAGAAACAACACGAATCGAATCAGAAAAAATATGGATATATGAAGAGGAAAAATTCTTTTTTTTCTATGCTCGGGTTTCAATAACTGAATGAAAACAATCAAGTTTCCTCTAATCTCAATCCTAATAATGTATTTATACATAGCAACAATAAAGAATTAAAAATAAAAAATATTGAGTTTTTCAGTACATGATATAAACACGAAAAATAAAAAAAACCCAAAAGTTTTGAGAATATTGAATATGACCGTATCAGTGGATATAATATAATATCCAAAAATTTGTTATTTAAAATATACTTAAAAATACGTATATTTATGAATGCAAGAATAAACATAATGGACAAATAACGTTGTAATATTATAATATTAAAATTATTATGCGTCAAGGATAATGATTTTAACCCAAAATTATTAGATTATTAATTAAAATAAAATATTATTATTTTTATGATAATTAAATTATACGGATTAATTATCAATAAACCGTGGATAAATAATAATCTGAGAAAATTTTAAAATAAAAAAATAAAAATAAAAAATAACTGTGTTGCAAGTGGGACAAGTTGTTTACCTGTCCCTCTTTATTTCAACATCATCATCTTCTCCTTCCCCTTTCACTTCACCGATATCACTCAACCTCATTACCACCGAGCTTCCATCGCCACACACCGCCATCAACCGCCGGCGTCGCCACCCCATACGCCGAAGACCCCCCCGCGACCATTCCAACCCCTCGTGCGAGCCCGGAGTCCCTGTACAACCATCACTCTCCATCTCGCACCACCACTTCGACCACCACCAAACAACTTCATCCGGCAATGAATCCGACCACCAGCGGCTTCCCTCACCACCAACCGCTTGGATGTAGCTTCCCACGCCGACAAGAACTCTGACGACCTTCCTTGTGGTCGCCACCAAGATCTGGAAAACCTAGCCGCTCTCGACCTTCCTCACACCACCTCGGCGACACCAATCGACCACTAGCAGCGGGAGAGCAACGAATAGAAGCAGAGTTGGCCACCAGCAGCCCGAGTGTGGTTCGGTACGGCCAACATGCCTGACAACTGGCTTGAACAGGTCTCGACAGCTCCCCAACAGCAGGCCCGATGTAGCCCGACAGCGGCCTGATAGCATGTCGCCTTGATTATTGGATTTTTAGAGAGATGACTCAACAGAGTGGTAACCTCGCCCCGTTCCCATCCATCTTGTGCTTGAATTGCTTGTGTTGTGATGTGGTTTGGTTGTGGTGATGAAAGAGGGTATCGTAAGGAGGACGATGACATGTTTGGTTGTGACTTGGTTGCTTGTTATGCATTAATGTCATAGCGAGAAACTAGGGTTTGGGTTAAAAATGAAAGCTTTGTGGTTATGTATATGTACAGTGGTGTGATATGAGGTTAGGGGGTGGTGATGTGTGGTTTCCTTAGATCGAGAGTGCCTTAGGGATATTCCATTGCATGTGCGTATGCTTAGTGTGGTTATCCTTAAGCCGAGAGTGCCTCGTGGATGTTGTGTTATATGTGTGTGTGCTTGGGTGTGGTGGTGTGCGTTCTATATATATACGTTATGCATCATGTGAGGTTTATGTATAAAGGATACTAAATGTATCATGGAGGGGATCGGGATATAAACAACAAGCCTTGACACGGGATTGGGAACGAGGAGGGATGTTTTTTATGTTTGATATGTGATATAGGGTATCGGGGTTAGAATAAACATCATTTTAACATAATTATCCTCTCGAAAAATAAATGAAAACGACCCTTGTAACACTTAAATAAAAAGGACACGAGAATGTAGAGCTTGATTGCATTATCTATGAGATGTGAACTAATGTGAAGCGAACAAAATAATACATAAAGTGTCCTTGAGCTGTGAAGGTTGAGCACAGAGCATCCCTTCTTGGATTTGTTGGATCATTGATCCTTTTTTTTTTTTTTTGTGGAAGCTTGGTTGTTGTGCAAGTTGAGCATAGCGTCCCTTCTTGGATCTGTGTGACCATTATCGAGTATTCCAGAGTTTGTTGTTGAAGGTTGAGCTTGAGTGCCCCTTCTTAGATCCATTGGAAGCATCGATTGCTTTGTTGAGTCTTGTTGATGTTTGTGAGTCATTTCACTCTCGAGTAATATTCTTTGAGTCTTCGTGACGGACAAGTAGATACTGGTTAGGGAGGAGGCAGTGCGTTCTTCCCCCTTTGAGCATGCATGCGGCGACATTGAGGCCATTTGTGGTTGGTGTTGCAGGTGACTTTCTGCAGGGAGGTCAAAGTATATATTTTTTTTGACTTGCTTCCCTTCAGGAGTTTTCTTGGATTCGCCATAGTCGCGGAAAAATTCCCTGGGAAAGAAATACATCATTTTAGGTTACTAAGCTTTTTGCTCACAGGTTATACGTTTCATTTTCAAGTTTGCAAAGAGTTAAGATGGGAGCGTTGTAGAGCCAATCACATGCATAGTCTGTTTCATTGTTTTTGGATATATTGTATGAGTACATGTTTATTTGGGATTATCTGTAACTATATTGGTAGCATTTGGCTTACTGGAAGCTACAGGAAGTTATTGAAAGTTATTGAAAACGAACATATAATTTTGTAAACTTAATTGTCACTACTAGAAGCAATGTAATGTAATTGCAAATGTTTAGTAGATTCTTTGGCTTTTATACCTCTAAACCCGTTTGTGTTATTTAGTTTTGTCACGGATTAGGTCTGTGATGGCATAACGTCCATGTGTCATCCAACGTGAAAGCTGGGGCGTTGCATATGGGGGTGACCATATTCAAACCAGGTCGCTGAGCTGGATCCCACATTGCGCAAGATATGACCATATCAATCGATATGACCCCAGTCATATTTAAACTAGCTACTTCTTTTTTCCTTCTATGCATGATTTATGCAAGACCTTACCAAAATCATTTTTTTGTGCTCCGTTGAAACTCATTCCTTCAGTTCCGAAACTAACCAATGCCTAGTTGAGGTGCTTTATCCTCCCTTACTGCAAAGAGATTCGTCTTCGAATCTGATTTGACTATATAGCTCTCCCAGGGACGCGTTTGTTCTTGGTGCTAGTATCCCTAACAGACCAGCGTACAAAATGAGTCCAAAGGAGCACGAGTCGATGCAACAATTGTTGGCAAAGAGATTCTTTCGAAAAAATGATGATATGTGGAGAATGTGCGCAGTTAGCAAGACTACCAACAAGATTAGGAACAAGAACATATTCCTGATAGCGCAACTCGATGATTTGAAGATGCTAATGCGAAGACTAGTGATGCGATATTTTATCAAGAAATACATGAGGATTCGTGGCCATGTATTCTGTAACAAGGCTCTAAGCATGTAACATGAAGTCAATACAATACTATATATCCCTCATCGGTGGTAATCCCGACAACTCCTCTGGAACAACATCAACACTCTCCCAACAATGACAGAACCTGAGGCAGAATATCCAGAACGTCATCATTCTGCTCCAACACCACACAAGCAAAAGCTGATGTTGCATCGGTTAGGCCCTCTATGAACTCAGATCTCGATAGCAGGCTATCTTTCCCTTTCACTTCCTTGCGTGAATCTGTAGTGCCAAGTGTGATCGTCACCCCGTCCTTCGGAAAGGTGTAGGTATTGCAATACCTATCATGCTTCGTACGACGATCACTTTGCCAAGGCCTACCCAAGACGATATGACAATCATCCATAGGAACAACATCGCACCATGCCTCATCTGTGTATTTATTTCCGATCGAGAATCGTACCAAACATCGTTTTGTTACCTTCACGTCATTTCCTTTCTTCCACCAGGACAGCTTGTATTGTTACGGATGGACTTCCATCTTCAAACCCAACTTCTCGACCATAGTAGTCGAAACCACATTCTCATAGCTGTTCCCATCGATGATCATGGTACACACTTTCCCATTACTAGTATACTTAGTATGGAATATGTTAATACATAACCATGACTCATCGTTATCACTCGATACAATAGCAGTCAGTGCTCGTCGAATGAGTGTCCAGCTGCTCTTCTCCCATATCAGTTTCCCCACCTGATTCATCAAACGTCGGGTTGTCTTTCATCTCCACAAATGTCACGTTTGTCTGTTAGGGCAATCAGCTGTAAAATACCTAAGACCTTGACACTTGAAGCAACATTTTGCCATGGCTTCTCCCCTGTTGGAACCACTCTGAACCTATTTGTCGGCTACTGCTTTCCTCTTGTTGTTCTTAACAAACACAAACGATGATGGGCTTGCTTCCGACGTCGCGGCTTTCCCATTACCTGTCCTGCTTGTCGAGCTGCTCGGATACTTCGAACTATTACCTCACCAAGAACTGTTCTTTCGCTTGTTTTGTTTCTCTACTTTCAGTGCTAACCTACAAACATCATCAAATGACCAATATTGTTGCAGATGGACAACATTGGTGATCTCTGATCTCAGGCCACCTTAATAGCGAGCGATAGTCTATTCATCTTCTTCTCAACATCACATCGCATACGCAACTGATCAAACTCACTTGTATACACCTTGACAGATTGCTCACCTTGACGTATAACATGATACTCAAGGAACGTTTCTTGTCGATAATGGGCTGATAGGAACTTTTTTCGCATTAACTTCTTCATCTTCTCCTAACTATAAACTTTCTCCTTACATTCCCGACCCCGCTGTTTCTTTACATGCTCCCATCATATCGATGTATGTTTACCCAATCTAATGGTAACAAGTTTCACTTTTTACTCCTCGGTAAGGTCCTTGGGGTCAAATACTCTCTCTACGGTATGTGACCCATCGATAAAATTATCGGGATGAGCGTTACCTTCAAACTCTAAGATCTCAACTTTCATACCGAGACTCTACGATGACCCACGCCCTCACATCCATGCGGCCTGATGCCCACCACGATTAAGGTTAGCAAAGGGATTAATATACCCTTCGTCTTCATTGTCCTCATCGCCCTCATCGTCCTCATCAATTGACTCTGTTGTATCCTCAGATTCTTCATCAAATTGGGCGCCAAGCCTTGCTTCTACAAGTTGTCGCTTCAATTCTTGTATCCTTCGTCGATACTCCTCGATCTCTATATCTTGTGGGTCGTGCTCCCGTTGTCGACTCGTCTGCTCGTCTTCAGAGGTGGTACGTTTCCACGCCTTCTTCCCCCATGACGCTCTCGCATGCTCTGTTGCGTCCCTCATGATCAGCCATCGCATGCTCTGTTGCGTCCCTCATGATCAGCCATGATGCTATGAAACCAAGATGATGATAGAAACAGCATGAAGATAATGATCAAAACAATCGAAACTAAAAGGATTTGGATATGCGAAGTGGAAAACTTCGTCTCTTCTCTGCTAGGATTTCAATAACTGAATGAAAATAATCAATTCTCCTCTAATCTCAACCCTATCACCAATTTATACTTAGAAACAATAAGGAATTAAAATAAACAAAAAATAAAGTTGTTCAGTCCATGATGTAAACCCGAAAAACAAACAAAGCCCAGAAGTTTCGAGATATTGCCATATCAGTGGATATAGGGGTAGCCAAACCAGGTCGGTCAGCTAGATCCCAGAATGCGCTAGATATGACCATATCAATCGATATGACCCTGGTCATTCTGCAACCAGCTTCTTCTTTTTTCTTTCTACACTTGATCCATGCAAGACCTTACCAAAATTCTTTCTTGAAGCCCAAAACTCGTTCTCTCGGTTCCGGAACTAACAAGTGCCTAGCCGAGGTGCATCAGAAGGACCTTCTTTGCCGTGTGAGTTTTGAATATGGACTCTAGTGAGTACGTCAATGAGACATTTTGGCTTATGATCATATTCCATTAGGCTTCGTTTCTTTCATCAAGACTGCGGTACAAACTTTCCCATGCTGATGCACTAATTGTTGAGTTGAACTGTTACAATTTAGGGAAGAGGCCAAGGGAGCAATCCACGTTCAAATCGAGCATAAATAGAATACTTTGAATCCATGGGCCTCCTCTATTCATATACTTGGACTGAATCATTTCTGCACCTAATCAGCTTGCGCACCTGATCAACTACTTTGTGGAGAGAGCCTTAACTTGCGCATCCCCTGGCTCACTTGTCTAGTCCAATGAACCATGAGCCTTGATACCATTTGTTACGATTCAGGGGAGAGCCCAATGAAGGAATCCATGCCCAAACTGGACCCGAATAGAATACACATGTGAACTGGGCCGATAGGTTATTGGTAGTTCAACGTATATATTCTATTTTTTTCCCTCCACGGTCGATGTGGATAAATCTATTCACACACATCCTCAACATGAACTACCCAACAATTGAAATTCATTCTAAAAGGGTAGGGAAAATGTTTTTATCACTTGATCTGCCCAGTATTTCGTCATGCTTGAACAAATTAAATTCAGTCAATTAAAATAGGGCACAACACATTTCAATGGCTTCTATTACTATGCATTTTGAGACCAAGAGTGCCTAGGTGATGTCTTAGACCTCTCTTTAGAACATTGTATTCTGAGATGGTATAAAGAAGGCCATGATAAACTAGCTTAACTTTTCTATTTGTGGTGCATATTGCAAGCTAGATTTGTTGGTATTCCCTCATTATGAGGAAGTTGGATGATGCATGAATCCATCCAATACATGAATCCGTCGGTACGTGAATCAACAAGTGGCACGAATCTACATTGTGCATGAATTTGCTTGATGCATGAATCCTTCCTAAAGAAGTTAACTCTTGGGAAGATGAATATAGCTATACCATGAATATGAAAGATAGTGAAGAGCCACCTCTTTCACTATATATAAGAGGTTGTGGCACACTCTAAGCATCTCATCCGACATCACAAACTCAAGTTCTTCTCTATCATCATCCTTACACCCTCGTTGTAGGAAGAAGCTCAATAAGGGGGAAGTCTACACCCTACCTAGAGAGAGCTAGCAGGAGAAGATGTTTATCTTTGATTGGTTTATTGAAAGGGGTGTATTAGTTGTGAGTCCACCATGGTGGTGAAGAGCTCTTGTAACCCCATTATTTTTATAGTGGAGATATTTAACTGGGTTAGACCTGTGATTTTTTTCCTTTATATTGAAGGGATTTTTCACATAAAAATATCGTGTGTCCACGCGGCCTTACCCAGTTATATATCTTTTTTATATTGAAGGGGTTTTCCACATAAAGGAAAAGGCTCTTGTAACCCTTAAAAACTCTTGTTGTTTCGCTCAACAACTCGGCATCAAAAGGTGTTCTCTCCTTAAGTCAAGTTATAGGAATCTTGCTGAATGAAGAGACCAAAAGGAAATCGATGGATTCATGATCATCAAAAACTTTGAACATAGACAGTTGGGGGAGAAATCAAAGCAGAAACTCAAGTGATTGTAGCAAGTTGCGAGGGAGATCTAGGGTATAGGGTTTTAGGGTTAACGATTTAGGGTTCAGGGTTTAAAGGTTAAGGGTTTAGGATTTAAGGCTAAGGGTTCAAGGTTAAGGGTTGGGTTTCGGGTTACAGGTTAGGGTTTAGGGACATAGGACTTGAAGGTAAAGAAGGATTAGGATTAACTGAAGAATGTAATGGACCTTCTCCTGAGGCTTCAGACTCATGTAGCTCGTGAATAGTATTATTGTCTCTATTTTTTTGAAGGGTTCTTTTCCTTTAAAAACCAGAAGCTCAAGATTTGGAACCCTCTTAGGTTCTGATACTTTTTCTCCCCTTGCTTGTGAACCATCTATAATTGCAAGACATGATGGTTTAAATGAACCTTGGATATGAGACACAAGGCTTGTGACAAGAACTAGAGTAGAAAAAGGAGTACAAACCATCCAAAAACTGTCTTCTTCCTCGTCATGCTTCCCTAAAGAGAGTTAGTTTTGGAAAAAAGGTTGATTTTCAAGGGAAAAAAAAAAAAAGCATCCATTGTCACATGAATTTTCCTTCAAGGATGGTAGCACTCACCCCTTTGATTTGGAACATATCCTATGAAGGCATATTTTTCAGCTCTAGGATTCAGCTTTGATCTAGAGCCATTAGGGATGTGAACAAATGTTGTGCACCCAAAAACATTTAATGGTAAATCAGAATGAATACGAGTCGCTGAAAAAGAAAAAAGGTTTGAAGCAATCTAACGAATTGATATATTTAAGGACTCGAGTAGCCATTCGATTGATTAAAAATAAAGCCATTAACAAAGATCCCCCCCATAAATATTTTGGAACGTTTGTTGTGAACATAAGTGCACGAGCGACTTTTTGCGTTCACCGATACATTTTATTGAGGAGTATCATGACAAGTGGCTTAAGGTTGAATCCCCTTTTCTTTTAGAGAAATTCTCAAAGACGGATAAAAGTATTCCATATCATTATCAGTGCGAAGAATACTAACAGAAGTTCGAAAATATTTTCTGCCATATGATAAAAATACTTGAACAATTTTCTAGCCTCTGATTTGAATTTAATCAAGTAAATCCAACATAAACGTGTATGATCATCAATAAATGTTACAAACCATTTATTTCTTGTTAAAGTAGTAACTGGCGGGGAACCCCAAACATCAATATGAATTAAATAAAAGGGTTTGGATGCACGATAGGTTTTTGAATGTATGATGACTTTCGAAAAGATAACAACTTTCACAATGAAGAGACAAACAATCAGTACTCTTAAATAGGTGAGGAAACATAAGTTTAAGATACTCAAAACTAGGATATCTTTGACGACGATTCCATAGATAAATTTGCACTTGAACAAAGATGGAACTTAAAGTACCATATATTTGTGCTTTTTATTCAAAACTATAATGTTCCGACTTTCTTGACCATTTCATAGGAATCCATGTGGCATTACTGTCGCTGAGCCCAACGTCTCGGATAGGCAAAAACTATATTTCCCGACTTAGTCATAAAAATTAAGTTAAGTTCACTTATACATCATTAGTTTAGAAACTTTTGATGCACTGAATCATAACTCAGAATATCACGTTCGTAACGGAATTTACATCTTTTTGTAAGATCAAAATACCTTTCACAGGTAAGTTTATATCTAGTAATAATTCTTAGATCATATTTCTCCTTCAAGTCTTGCTCCTGTAACAAAAAGAAGAGAAAAGACAAAAAAAATAGTTGTCATGAGTTATAGTAACTCAACAATGTGTCGGCCTTCTTCCCAAGGGATGTATCAGAGGAAGAAAAGAAGAAAGGTTTGTTCATTTAGATCATATATTTCAGTACTCTAGAATCAACACACAACTTAGAGAACAGAAAGAAGAAGGTAAGAAAAGAAAAAGGAAATGATCACTTGGATCCTTTGTTCCAGCACTATGAAACTATCATGCCATTTTCATATTCACAATTACGATCCCAAGCATAATAGGGATTTATCCTAGTCACATAAACGTATTTAACACCACGTCACAACGCTGAAATCCATACATCTATCGATACTCCTGACATTATTAATGTCATTTACTACTATCATACCCTTTATGATATGACAGTCAAGATCTCCATATCAAACAAACTGAGACAATGACATTGTGACACGACAGATCCCCAGTCCAAGTCTCACGTATTGTTGCATTCATCAGTTCATTCAAGTCTCTGTTATACTTATCATCATATCAATCACACTGAGATGACAAACAATAGATACCCTTAATGTTATAATTGTGCTCTTGGTGAGACTTATTCAATTTTCAAAGTATACTCTCTTTAACTTTAGCAATAGGGACATTCGCGAAAGGGGGATCAGCCAAATCGGAGCCTAGGGTCTCCTGAAGTGAGATACTCTCATATCAAAATGACCTCACATGGTCGATGAAAGAATGTCATCAAGTCACTATATAACACAAATGACAGACAACGCTCTTTGTGTTTTATACCACGAAGTTATCTCTCCAATTATGGATTTAGATTCCTTTCACACATTCACCCTTATTACACCAGCAAACAAGACATGACACACACCATGTAATAATATTTCATAGCATTCAGTATTTAGCACACAGCACAAAACAGTTACGGCCGGTATTTTATGTCAAATCACATTTAGTGACTACGTCCAAAGATTTCATTGCACATTATTATATTCATAGTATAATAATACGTATCACCACACACAATAAATCTAAATGTTATCTTTTACCATATTTCTTCGCATGCACGCGTTCAGCCTCGCCCTTAAGTAACGAGCAGAGTCTCCAAATCCTATAATATAATAGGATTCACATACTAATATATTCTCTTCTGAATATTTGTTTAAATTACAAAGTTAAGCATATTTGTTCTTACGTCATGAAAAATCATCATATTAATATTATGAGATAATGTCAAGCTTTGGATAAGCCTTTGATACGTATTTGGATAATCTGTGATGATAATTTTATATATTTATCATCATTAGAAGTGTTCGTAAATATTTGGAGTTATTTTGGGGTTAAAACGGGTCATTCCCGGATTCTGTTCAACTTGATCCTTCGACACGTTGAAATATATAATTTCTCATAAATACCTTCAAAAATTATTTCGTAAAATTTTACATAAATTAGACTGTATATATTTTTCATAGAATTAGATTTTTTAATCATAAAACCTGACTAATAATTTTAGTTTATTTATTCAAGTTCATATTTTATGCTAGATCAGATAATTCGACCTTACTTCATTAATCAGCTTATAACGCTTTACATGCAACTCTAAATAAAGATTTGTAAACTGTTTTGCCAACTAAATTTCAAGACTTGTTCAAAGATATACAGCTCATTTTCCTACGCTTACTATGTAATTTCAGATCAATGCACAAAGTTATCTCTGTAATCAGTTTTTAACAGATTGACATATTCGTGCATTTTGATTTATATCTTAAGATTCACAACTCCAAATCATGATCTATAAACTTCATTAGAAACTAGACATATGAAACTTCAACATATATTAAAATCAGAATTTATCTCAGAGTTTATATTACCCCACAAAATTTTTAATTTTCAGAAAGTTCATCCTCGCTTATCACATGAACAGATGCATTGTGAAGTGTTGCTTGTTGATACCAAATCCTCGTCGTCTTGCTCCTCTCCGTGGATGTCATCTTTTCTTCACCTTCCTTGTCTCCTTGATTCCAAGGGATGATGAGAAGAGAAGAGAAGATGAGATGATTATGATAAAAATGATAAAGGAGATAATTGAAGAGGAGAAGATGTTTGTGATGGTGTAGTGTGTTAGGCTAAGTGCAAGAAGTGGAGAAAGTGGAGAAATAAAAATAGAGAAGTTAGACAAATTTCGGATGAAGGTAGTATTAAGGGACCATAATCCCTCATATTTGTGTGACAGTTTAATTTCATACGTATTTAACATATTTTTATTGTGATTTTGATAAATAAATTTTATATCACCGTCAAATAAATTATGACGTTCAGTAATATACTTTTTTTTAGTATTTATTGAGATAATAATTTATCACGAGATTCTCTAGATATTACAAAAATAAATTCATCAAAATAGTATAGACCATCCGCCATCCAAGCACTAATCATCTTCCCCGAGATCTGCTCCTGAAATTCATGATGAGATTTGGATAATCTGTGATGATGATTTTATGTATTTATCATCATTAGAAGTGTTCGTAAATATTTGGAGTTATTTTGGGATTAAAACGGGTCATTCCCGGATTCTGTAAAACTTGATCCTTCGACACGTTGAAATATATAATTTCTCGTATACACCTTCAAAAATTATTTCGTAAAATTTTACATAAATTAGACTGTATATATTTTCCATAGAATTAGATTTTTTAATCATGAAACCTTACTAATGATTTCATTTTATTTATTCAAGTTCGTATTTTATGCTAGATCACATAGTTCGACCTTACTTCATTAATCAGTTTATAACGTTTTACATGCAACTCTAAATAAAGATTTGTAATATGTTTTGCAAACTAAATATCAAGACTTGTCCAAAGATATACAGCTCATTTTCCAACGCTTACTATGTAATTTCAGATCAACGCACAAAGTCATCCCTGTAATCAGTCTTTAACAGATTGACATATTCGTGCATTTTGATTTATATCTTAAGATTCACAACTCCAAATCATGATCTATAAACTTCATTAGAAACTAGACATATGAAACTTCAACATATATTAAAATCAGAATTTATCTCAGAGTTTATATTACCCCACAAAATTTTTAATTTTCAGAAAGTTCATCCTCGCTTATCACATGAACAGATGCATTGTGAAGTGTTGCTTGTTGATACCAAATCCTCGTCGTCTTGCTCCTCTCCGTGGATGTCATCTTTTCTTCACCTTCCTTGTCTCCTTGATTCCAAGGGATGATGAGAAGAGAAGAGAAGATGAGATGATTATGATAAAAATGATAAAGGAGATAATTGAAGAGGAGAAGATGTTTGTGATGGTGTAGTGTGTTAGGCTAAGTGCAAGAAGTGGAGAAAGTGGAGGAATAAAAATAGAGAAGTTAGACAAATTTCGGGTGAAGGTAGTTTTAAGGGACCATAATCCCTCATATTTGTGTGACAGTTTAATTTCATCCGTATTTAACAAATTTTTATTATGATTTTGACAAATAAATTTTATATCACCGTCAATTAAATTATGGCGATCAGTAATATACTGTTTTTTTACCATTTATTGAGATAATAATTTATCACGAGATTTTCTAGATATTAAAAAAATAAATTCATCAAAATAGTATAGGCCATCCGCCATCCAAGCACTAATCATCTTCCTCGAGCTCTGCTCCTGAAATTCATGATGAGAAACAAAGAAGACAATGTGGCAGTTAGAATTCTTGGATAACTTGCTAACAGTAAAAAGATGGACAAGCAAGTTTAGAAACATGGAGGACATTTTGAAGTAATATAGACTCTGAAGCAAGTTTAGATAAGCTTAGAAGGGTTGAATAGGTTAATTCAAATTTTCTTCGTTTCAAGAGTTTTACATTTCATTCTACTAACAGTAATGAAATGACTCTGCTGTCTCAAAACAGTGATTACTTTATTGAGTAGAAGAGTATGTTTCTCCTAATTATATGATATTTTATGGTTGTAAGTTTATCCTAGTTTTCCTAAGTCAGAGCTGTCAATAATAAAAACGAGTGTAAGTAATGAAACGAAACATGATTTATAGTGGTTCTAATAGTAGAATTCAAATAAATTCTAAAACATAAGTTCATTCTTTCTTTAGTGGTCAGTGTAACCAATTAAGAGGTTTTTCACTATGTTTGGAGTTTTTAGTTCATCCTTAATCTTCTTACAGAGTACACAATTGGTGCATTCTACACACTGGATATATTTCTTGAAGTGATTCTCTAGAGTTTTTCTGATTTCTATACTAAATCAGTTTGCCTTCAACAGGATACCTTCTCCAAGTGTTTGTAAGCCTCTGAGATTGTTTGATGCAGTACTTGTTTAGATGGCTTTATCTCTCTTGTATCGCAGCAAGGTTAGCTGTATTTTTCAATTAGAATAAACTACTAAAGCTCTGGTGCGATCCTATCCTATATTTATAAACAAGGTCTATTCACTAGCCGTTGTCTCTTTTATACTTCGAAATAATCCCACCCATCGATTTCAATCGAGAAGTATCCAAAAGCCAATTTCCAATGCTCCTAAAAAAGTCCTAAGATTAATCCAGCCTGTTAAAATTGTTACTGTGATGCAGGATTTTTGTCCTATATTGAACTCTGATGTTCCACTTTATTGATCTACTTGACTCGAGAATAATTAGTCATCAGTAAAGAACTTTCTATTCTGATCATATGACTTGGCCTATTTTGTGTATTCTGAAACCCACAATGCTACCATAGTTTACCCTTCTGACCTCAAGTCTCAAACCAAAACATCTTCACTCTGCTGATTCCTAAATTTGCACTCTGATGGCTTATTGATTTTGACTCTTCTGTCCTTTTCGGTGAGAACCTTAATTGTCTTCGTGATTCCTTAGGAGTTTTTTTCTTATCAGCAATTTCTTAGGTCTTTGGTCCAATATCCTGTAATAGGAGAGAAGCTCCTTTCCATAATCCTGACCTTTTGATTGCCAAGGCATAGAGCATAGGATTGAAACAAAGAGTGGAGACTAGTCATATGATTAGAAGCCCTTGAATCGATACAACAACAACAAATCAACCCTTTATCCCATCAAGTGGGGTCGGTTACATGAATATGACGGCACCATTCCAATCTTTCATGTACATCATCTTCAGTAAGATTATGATAGGCCATATCATACTTCAAGGTTTCTCTCATGGTTTTTAGGTCTGCGTCATCCTCTCTTGACATGTGCTAATTCCCAAGCTTCACATCAAGTTGTGATTGGTCTGCGTTTAACATGACCATACCATATTAATCGTGACTCCCTCATCTTATTTTCTACTAGAGCCACACCCACTTCATGTCTGATAACTTCATTTCGTATTCTATCTATTCTTGTATATCCACACATCCACCTTAGCATTTTTATCTCGTTTACACTGATCTTCTGTACATGCTGTCACTTCATTGCCCAATATTCTGACCCATACAGCATCGTTGGTCGAATAGCTGTCTTGTAAAATTTTTCTTTTAACTTGGTAGATATTTTAGGATCACATAGCACCCCTGAAACGCCCTTCCATTTCAGCCAACCTGTTTTAATCCTATGATCAATATCTCCATCAATTCCTGCATTCTTATGTAGCATATTTTGTAGTCAATAATCCAAGGAAAAGAGCTTAAAAAGACAGAAAAAGCATTTGGATTACTACATTTGTGTGTAACAGAAACACTAGGAATATCCTAAGGGGAAGTGCACTTTAGTAGTCGCAGAAGGTGGTCCATCTGCTCTTTGTTGAAGGGACTGGCCTCAACTTTTTTTCGCTGAAGGATATGTTCTTCCAGCCTTGCTTCCTTTCCCTGAGGCCGGTTTACCATGGATCTTTCAACATGTCTCCCGAGTATGTCATGGTTTATCATAGTAATCACACTAAACACGTGGCCTGTCATCAGATCGTCTTTGATTTGCACTAATCCGACTAGTGTTTATATCAGGTAAAACCAAAGCTAAACTCTCAAGGGATCTGCCAACCACATTTTCCCCTTCAATTGAGATCTTGACAAGCATCACACTTCTTCGACTTTCTTCTCTTCTGACTACTGAGAATACCTCATGCATAGATGGAAGAGGTTGTCTTCCAAATATCCTTTCTCACACTTCATCGAAACTCATTCCAAAGCTCATCAAAAAAATTTAAGATCCGATCGGCTTCTACTATCTTCTTATTTTGCTTACAGTCTTCAGCAGATTTCCACTCGTAGTCATTGAAGAGGTCAAGGTATTGCCATATTCTCCTCAAGGAGTTGAAGTACTTGGTGACATTATCTTCTCCTTGTCGAATGTCACTAACCTTTAATTTCAATTCATAAACTTGGGACTGACTCCCAAGATCGGAATGCATATAATCTAACACAATCCCAAAGCTCCTTAGCGGTTTGAAAGCATAATTAATTGGCACCAATTTATTCTTCCATGGAATTCACAAGCCATGTCATGATCATGAAATTTTTAGCATCCCAAACCACCCATGTAGAGAGTCTGTCTTTGCAGGTTTAACCTTGTCTTTGATCAATATCTAATCTTCCCTCTGTGTCCTATATACATCCGAACAGACTAAGACCACCGAAGGAAGTTGTCACCGTTCAACCTGACTATGATGATCTGAACTGGGTGAGATTCAGTATGTAAGAATGTTTTTTTCATGGGTTTGGGGTCAGCGGAAGTAGGAGTGGACAAAGATAACATGTCAGACATCTTACAAAAGAATTAATTGTAAGTTTTAATGGAATTACAAGGGTATGATGCTAGAGAACAGAGGAACTAGACTTCCAGTTATGATACCATAAAAACAGAGAAGAAAAATTCTTTCTTGTTTCATAACTTACATTGTTGTAGAGACTCCTACTTTATAAAATATTAGACTAGAAAGAATAGGCAACATTTGAGATAAATATGACCAAAAATCCCTAATAAGAATACTCTTATATTTACACAATCGAATCATATCAGATCCCATATATATGTAATCAATATCCCCAAGACAGCCTATGATTACATCTTTCTTTCCTTCAACACTTAGAGATCTCAAAGAACAATCCTCTAGGATACAGCTAAATCTCCTTGTGCACTCTGAGAAGTAATCACGAAGAATAACAATAACAAACCTAGTATTTCCATCCAGAACAGGGTCCGGAGAAGACGAGATGTATGAAATCTCATCTCTATTGATGGCACGCAAACGCATGTGTCTCCAAAGTCCATGTCTTAGAAATTATTTTAATAAAGTAATGTGGAGAACCCTTTTATATATGCTCTCCACACAAACCCACCATTAATGTTGGTAAATGTTTTCAATTAACCTTTACTTACTTATTTTCATCGTATCAAATATCTACACAGACTTGTTTTCATCTCATGTGTTTGTCATGTCACATTATATGTAACATTATTATGCTCTAGTAACCATGTCTAAGGGAACAACATCAGCATCTAGTCATGTGATTAGTTGCTCAAAGAAGAATACGTTTAACCAAGATGATGTGATGACTATATTATTGAGTATTGAAATTCGAAGAAAACCATCATTTGATCGTTCGACAGCTTGCTAGAATTAAACATGTTTCGATTCAAAAGGTTGGATAGATTTCAAGAGAAGTCAATCATGAGAAGGCTCTCTTTCTCTCGCCATTAATAAGCCACTCAAAATGTCATTACCATTAGCATGTATCTTGGCGTTATGATAAGAAGGGACATATGAAAAGAAAATATCGTATTAATAAAGTCGTTGGTCTTACCTTCACAAGTAGCAACGATCACGATTGTGAAAAAGAGTCCAAGGTTAGATATATTAGTGAAGATAAGGTGCCTGTAGTTGCTGAAGTGTGTGATCCCAAAGAAAATTAGATCTTTGATAGCGATGCAACAGATCACATCGTGCTTGCAAGCAATCTTTGTTTTCTTCAATGATCCATGCAACGGAAACGTTACGATGGGGAATAACTCGACCTTCAAGGTGAACAAAATGAGTAAGGTCTATACAAAGACGGTATTTTATAACTCTAGCTAATGTCAAGAACATTATAACTCTATAAAGGGATCAAATCTCATTAACGAGGCCTCGAATGATATTTACTCAGCGATCAAGATGAATCGAAGAAGTTACCCAAGATGCTCTCATGAGTATGAAATCATGTTGCTCCAACAATATATAGACGAGTGCATTGGTAAGGAAACAATCATCCATTCTAAGAGAAGGTTTAGGTAAAGGCACTAGATGGTTTGTTTTAAAGAACGTGATGTGATGATTTTGAAGGATACGACGAGTGGAGGTCGTTCAACACTTGCATGTCTCAGACAAAACTGATTGTTTGGGTGGAGGTAATCAACGACTGTTATCTAAACCCGATGGAGATTGTTAGGATAATTTTTATTCACAATTCTATAGCCGGTACTGATTATGAGAAATGTTTCGTTTATTATGTGATGAAGATAGTATTAAAATGGAAGAACCAAGGCTTAAGGCATGAATCCATCATAAACCTTCGTAGGGATCCAAAAGAACTGAGCCTGCATTTATACCAACCTATGATATTTAGTGGTATGTCATCTTTTTCCTTAACCATAAGCTTAGGGATTTGATGTCTACTGAATGTATAAGAAAACAATCTCTTCATATTAAATATATAATATGACTAAGATTATATACATTTTACTCTTGTAATTATAATACCTTAAAAATTTTGTTATTTAAATATACGTAAAGCACGTATATAGATGAACATGCGAATAAATATAATGGAGTAACATTATAACATTAAAAAATTACGCGTCAGAGTTAACGATTTTAATCCCAGAATTTGGATTATTAAATGAGATATAATATTGATATTTTTTGAAATAATTAAATCGATACGGATTAATTATTGGGAGATCAATATTACAAAATTTGAATAAATAACAGTCTGATGAAAATATAAAGAGGGAGATTTCATTTTCCCTGTACTGTCCCTTTTTTTCTCCTTCTGCATTTCTTTTATCCGTGTGTCCTTTTTCTTTTCTTCATGCCACCTCATTCCCATAACTCTCCCACTTTCTATTTACTCTCCTTCCCACTTCATTCTCCCTCACCATTTCTCCATGTGATTGCTCTCAGCTCTTAAGAGACCAAACCAACCCTCGGTATCATCATCTTCTCTTCCTCTTTGTCTCGCCCGAACGAACCCAAACACCCTCAACACCTACCACGACAGCACCATCGTAATCCCCATCACAAGATCAAGGCGCAACCTCTCCACGTACCAAACACCACGATCAGGTAAGCCACCAACCATGCCATCATCGCCCAACTGAAATCAGGTTCAGTCAAATGTCGGGTACATGTCTAACATTTTTCAACAGTAATTTGAAATCTGTATTGGTTTATAATCAAACATCTCCAACGCCCATTATTATAAATGTCTCATTATTTTTCATTTGCATAAGATCATAATCACCATTTTTGTAAGATGAAAAGAAATCAATGTGCGAACTAAGATGAAATGAGACACCAGAATCTACCAAGCAGTCTGAGTTTGGACCAGTGAGGTTGATGAAATCGTTATCTAAGAAGAGATATGGTTCATCCATGGTTGTAACGGAAGTGGTGCTTGACTCGTCGTTCTGCTCTCCCTTAACGACTTTACTTTGCGCCGTATCGTTTTTAAACTTCTTGTACTCGTTCATCTTGTGGCCTAGCTTGTCACAATAATAACAAGTGAAGTCCTTCCGATTTTGGACTTTGATCTCCCCCTAGACTTGTCGCCTTACTAGAAAGTCTTTTATTTATTCTATCCGCGATGTTCTGTCACATGAGTATCCAATGAGCTAGACAGGGTAAGCTTCTTTCTCCTGATTTTCTCGTTCAGCATATTGTCTTTCACGATGTTCATTGTGATCTTTTCTTCAGGAGTGGAGTTGCTCAATGACACCACTAGCGTCTCCCAGCTATCAGGTAAGGAGCTTAATAACAATAATACTTGTATCTATCGTTAAGTTTTAGTTCCATATCTGTCAATTAATTGACAATATCCTAAGAATCATTCAGGTGTTTTGTTACGTCACGGTCGTCTCTGAACTACAACTTCACTAACTTTCGTATCATGAAGTTTTATTCATTACAGTCTTCCTCAGGTATATTGTCTCGATCTTTTCTCATAGGACAAAAACATTGACATCGTTAGTCACGTGTTGGAAGACACTCTGGTCGATGTACTGTCTAATCATACCAACAGTTTTGCACTGAAGTAGTGCCCAACCTTTCTCCTCTTTGTCAGCGGGTTTCGTCTTGGTTACGATCGTCTCGTATAAATCCTTACAGTAAAACATATCCTCCATTGTGGGCTTCCACATCGAATATTTCGATGAGCTCAATCGGATCATGCCACCAATGGTAGCTCCATTTTCCATTTTAATTAGCACAGTAGTTGGATCACATTTCGGTTAAATTAACCAAAGCTCTGATATTAGTTTGTTAGAAAAAGTTGGTATAAGATGTAGCAAAAATTATCCGGCATTTTTTTCTCATTGTGCAGTTTAAATGGGATATTTAAATAGTTCAAAATAAATAGAATCGGTATCAAGATTTTTACGGAAAAAACCCCCTAAAAAATAAAAGGAATAACAGCCATGGGACCGTTACAGTATCAAGATAACCACTAAAGAAAGGATTATGAATGTCGTTAAATTACAATCATCTATATTATTCATAATAATTTTTCTTCTCTGGGATATAAAAAATATATCCATAAAAGATGGCACTCAATACTGAAAATGGATATTTTCACTTCTGACGACTTTTCTATGGATTCGTGTGATGATCTGCCCCTCCTTCTGTCGAAGCCTATTTATAGGCTCTTTTGATGTTGTGAACAGAACCCAAAAAATCAGAGCTTTCGTCGGCCGTCCGTGTGCAAAAAACACTGGTCATGGAATTCGGGCTTCGCCGTTGTTCTTGAGGCTGCTTCAACAATGCATTTAATGCATCCTAACCCAATTTCTTTGTTTCAGCCAAAACGAAGTGCAGGTGGTACCACAAGTTGACATATCATGCCAAAACATTAAATACTTAATATATTTTTGTTGTTTTGTGTCTTTTATTTGGTATAGTTATGAGACCCACATGAGGGACTCACACATATTAACAAGTCCTAAAGTGACTAAATAAACAGTGTACTCTTATTTCTACTCATCATCTTATTGGATTCTTGGTTCATCACTTCAGTTCCCGATCCTTGATCTTTATCCTTGATGTTTGCAAACAGGGTTTCTTCTCTCTTCAAGGCGGGGTTTGCTTGTCGAGCATGGGAAGATCGGTCTGTTATGAGAAACCAATGGCATGGAAGGTGTCTAATGATGCTGGAGATGCTCAGTCTAGTCTTTTGGAACAACGTAGAGTTACAATTGACATGCCAAAAGACCTTAATTTTGCTGGAACGTTGAAATTAAACAACCGACAGCTTTGTCATGTTGATCTTGCATTTTATGCATCAGAAAGATACTTTTAGTATCAAAATTTTGAAGTTATAATTCTTGGATCTGTAATAACTTACGATATTTTAATTTATGAAGCGTGTTCGACAAATCAAACATGTGGAAGCATTTAGAGTTGCAATGAATTTTCATGTAATCTAGAAGTGCAGTTCAAATACAAAGGTATGACAATCCAGTAACTCTAAAGTCTTTTAGGAGCATCAAAGCTAAAAAGGTTTTCAAAGGTTTTTATGTGTTCTGATTTTGGTTTTGGTACCAATCCCATGAGTGCAACAAGTTTTCAAGAGTTGTTTTATTTTGTCGATTTTTGCGTTCAGATTTTAATGTTCGTGTTTTATGTATTTTCTGAAGAGTCAAATGTCATGTAATATTTTAGTATCATTTTTTACTCAGAAAACACGTGCGTTAAAACAATGTGGATAGTTGTTTGTTGTATATCTCTACTTTCATGGAATATTTATAACAAACACACAAACCCACTACTAGACTAACCGTTTTATGGAGGGGATTGCCACGTTCTTCAGCCCACATGACAACCTGATTATATTTAATGAAAACTCAACTGGTTTGAAACCTCAAATGCGTACAAACTAATTTGCACCGAAGCTGTTTTGGAGATTGAAGTAGACTCACGTTTTGTCCCAATTTTCACATCATGAGGTATTTTGGGTATTTTGTCATACAGGGATTATCAATTGGTATCAAAGTCATTTTTTTGTTATAAGTTAACAACATGAGAAGAAGATCCACAAGATGAACTCAGGTGGATATAAAGAGGGACACTCCGTTCATAGGGCTCCACTATTCAATGGCTCATATTATTGGAAGCAAATGATGAGACATCCCATTATTGTAGATGACTTTCAAGTGTGGAAGATTATTTAAGAAGGATCGCTGAAGAAGGAAGTAAGGAATGAGAAAGAAAAAATGGTCCCAAAGCGTGAAAAGGTTTGGGATGAAATTCAAAAGGTAGAAAAGAATGGCAAGATCATTAAAATGCTCCTATATGGCTTATCACCAAAGGAGCCGTGTTTCTTCATGTACTACAAAAGGAATGCACAACAAATTACAGGTAACTTATGAAGGACCAAGTCAGATAAAGCGTGCTGAAATATATCAACTCAATAGAAAATATGAATTATTCAAAATGAAAGAAGGTGGATCAATTTATAAAATGAATACTCGTTTTTGTAACATTGTCAATGAGTTGAAATCTTTAGCTAGACCAATTAAGATTGAAGATCATCAAAAAAATATTAAGGAGTCTACCAAAGTCTTGGGAGCCTAAAACCGTAGCAATTCAAGAGCCAAAAGATTTATCAACCATAACAGTGGATGAGTATTTGGGATCTTTTGTGGCGCATGAAACCTATGTGTTGGACACTCATGGTGAATCTAATAAGAAGAAGAAAGACTTGAATCTTAAAAGCAGCCTCATTAGACACTGATGATAAGGATGACAGTGTATCACTGAATGATGAAGATGATATCTTGTGCTCCTCATAAGGAAATACTTATGTTTTGCCAACTGAAATGACAACCAAAAAGAAAATTTAGAAATCCAAATCTAGGCCCACTTCATCTAATTTTCTAAGTGTGGCAGGCTGGACATTTTATAAAGGATTGTCCAACATGAAAAGGAGAAACTACAAAGCAAACTAGTAAAGGGAAAAAGAAATTTTCAAAAGTAGATATGAAGAAAGCTTTGCTGGTTGCAAATGCTGTCTAGGATGAGCACAACTCTTGATACGATGATAACAAAGAAGAAGTTACCAAGAGTGAGTCATTGGAATATCTCATGACTGATATACCAATAGGAATCGGTACCACCAATGAGTTAGATATTTACATGAAACTCTTAAAAATAACATGCATATTCTTTCTGATGAGGTATTAAATGAGTCCATGTTCTATCCATAAAACAAAGCCAAAACAAAAAACCCAAGACCCAATAAAAACTAGGGTTACATGACAAAAAGAGAAAATAACCCCTACATTTGTCTTTGTAGGGGGTGGGGGGTAGGGATGGTACGGGAGCCTTACTATTGGATGATAATAGCTCATAGTAGAAAACCTATTCTAGGTTGTACTCTCTAACTCCGAAAATACTCTCCAGAGCTCAACTCTTCCTAACGTCATTACAACTCTTCATGATTCTTATTCACTTAAGCATTAGAGGGGGTGTTCTTGAAACCATTATCGGGCTTTTCTCTAACGCTTTTGTTGTTTCTGGTGTGATCTAGGCCTAGCTTGGTTTCGACAACCATCAACCCGGACACCAACCTCCGGAAGAGTTTGGATCTTAACTATTCTTGCACAAACAGCTTGGGGCCTACCGTGTGGTCAAGAAAGATGGTTTACACTTCTAGAAGTTGATCACACCAAGGTATGGAGATCCCCCTATCCATAAGTTAGATCCATGGGAATCGTGGGAAGTCGATCGATCAAGCGACAAACCCTCTGCCATAAAAACCTGATGATCCCTTATCACAACTCGTCACCATGGATATCTTCAAGGGTCTAGAAGAGAGAGTCGAGTGATAGAACAAGAAGTCCTCAACTCTGTCCTGACACAACAAGAAGTCCAGTGGAGCGAAGCTGGACAAGGAGCTCCCTATGATCCAAACGATCTCCATCATCATCTCAATCGGGATAGTCGAGTAGATATGAGAGATCTCTTGAACTACCGCTGTGTGAACTTTTGCCCCCACAAAGAATTAGGAAGGAAGAAGAAGACGCCAACTATACTTGTACCATAGAAATTGCAAGCGAGTCAGAAAGATGAAGGAGAAGATTGAGCTCCTAAAGAAGAAGCTGAAAGAAGTTGAGAAGGGCAAGCAACGAGTAGACCAAAACACGGAGTGGAGAGTCGATACTCCCTTCACACCTGGGATAAACGTTGTGATCTCCCTGAACGATTTAAAATGTCCCAAGTTGAGCCCTATGATGTGACAGGGGGTCCGATGTAATATTTTTCAGACTTTCCATCAATTGTTAAACCTAAATGGGGCACCAGATGATTTCCATTGTAAAGCCTTCTCGACTGCCATGAGAGGGCTTGCTCGGGTTTGGTTTAATAGTCTTCCATCTCGGTCCATGTCCAACTTCCGTGAACCCAGAATCAAGTTCGAGAATCATTTTGTTAATAGTCGTCGACAAACTTTGATAGTCGAGTACTTATACTCAATAAGGCAAAAAGGGAATGAACCTGTGAGAACCTATGTCCAACGCTTCAACAAAGAGGCGATGAAAGTGGATCAGGACGAGTGAAAAGAAATCTGTAAGGCTCTGATTGATGGAAACTCAAGGAAGAGAACTAGGTTTAATAAAAGAAAAAGAGAAGGATGGACCTATACAGAGTTAGTGGCAGAGCTGAAGCTCTACGTTAATTTATAAACGGCAACTATGGTTTGGGATCGACTTCATGTCAACTCGATCCCTGAATAGGATCGAGTTGGCAAGACCAAACCGACCAAAAAGACAGACCATTGTGTAGTGAAGACTGACCAAAAAGGAAAGAACCCTATGCGAATGAGGCCCAAGAAGAAGGAAGAGTTAACATTCTACATCCTCTAAATATATCTTGGAAAGAGATATTGGAGGCGGCAAGGAACGACAAGATGCTAATTAAGAAGCCTGAGAAGATGCAATTCCATGGGAAGCAAAAGGACACAACTCTATTCTGTCTCTGTCATTAAGATTACGGGCATGATACTAAGGATTGCCGACACCTCCAAGATTCCATCGTAGACTTGATCCAAAAGGATCACCTGAAGAACTTCATCTAAAGTCGAGAAAGGACATGATCTCCTCCCGGACATGGAGAGAGTTCCTTCTCTTCCAGATGCCCATGGTAACAGAAGACCCATACAAAGGCCTAGGATCAATGTGGTAGCTGGAGGGATGGCATCGGGAGGAGTTTCAAGCTCTTTGAGGAAAAACTATGCTGTCAGACACAGTCCTCAAAGCCCGAAAAAAGACTAAGCTAAAAGACAATGTTTGCTTCAGCTTTAATGATGATAGGGGAAACATCTTCCCTCATGATGACTCCCTCGTCGTCACTCTACTATTCCACTATCCTCAAGTCAGATTTACAGATCAAACAGTTATCCCGAAAGGATGCGTCTCCCTAACACTTAACTATTGTGAACGAGCAGACAAAGAAAGTAGCAACTCGTCAAACAAACTTTATTGTGGTCGATATCCCATTAGCGTATATTCTGATCCAAGACAGACCACCTATCATCGACCTAAAAGTCATAATCGCGCCATGCTACTTGATGATCAAGTTCCCGACACCTTTTGGGGAGGGATAGTCCAAGTAGGCCAAAAGTAATCCCGTCTGTAACGTCCCGAAATCCGGAATGCCCGGCACGTGACGTTATGCCGTCATATACCCAGTCCATGACAAGGTTAAACAAACCAAACGGCTTTTGTAGGTACAGAAGCTAAGGAAGCTACCTAGACGATACAAATCAAAAATCCAAATAATGATATGTATTCCCGAATACAATATAACGTCTCATTGCTCACAAGTGGTTTCCAACAAGTATTTGTTACATCTCGAACAATGAGATTAATATCTATATGCATAAAATCTCACTCTAATGCTTCAGCATCGCTTGGTGATGAATCTGCAAATAAAACACATAACCATGAG
>JAOVYX010015051.1:0-29458 GCA_035668315.1 Drosera spatulata | reverse complement strand
ATTTAACTCCATAGTTATGGAGTGAAGTGGGTGCTCTTATAAATACAAATTTGGCGTGCTTACGACGGCACGCATCATCACGTGTGAGAACTAGCTAGGGAGCGGTGGGCATCCCCCATCCTCTTTGCATGCATATGGCGGCTTCTACGCCGTTGTGGCGGGGGTTACGGGTTGCTCTCTGCAGGAAAACCCAAATTATCTCATTGCTGGTAATTGATACCTCATGGAATGTACACAAGAGGTGCAAGGCGACGAACAGAGTAGGCAGGTGCGAAAACAGAATCTATTGGCTAGCCCAGATGACGATTGACATCTTATCTCTATACTCTGAGTCGGTCATTATCCTTGGAGTCGCTGCTTTTGAGTCAGGTCATGAACCCTGAATAAATACAAAGGAAAGAAATGACTCTTAAAAGAAATACGAAGCCATATAAAGCAATGAGAAGCGATGCTGTTTGATATGGCGCTCATATCTTCCTATAGATATATATAAAAATGTTTTAGGGACTTTCGGCGGTCGCCATAGCCGTTAGCGCAAGTTCCCTGCAATTGGGATTCATACATCTGAGGTTGCTGAGCTTCATTAGCTCACGATTATATTTTTCAATTGCAGGTATGCCCCCAACAGCACCTGAAGGCTCTTAATGTGAGCTTGTATGCATATAGATGATCTCAAATGTTTCGGATATTATAGCAGATCAGACGTCTATTTTGTTTAATATAATAATCGATCTGCATTGCTTCTATACCAATGTTGTAACTAAAGCAGGTATTCGAAGATGTAAGGTATGACTGTGACAACTGTTTATAGTTTTCTTGACTTCTATACCCCTAAACCCATTCAGTTTGTTTGGCCTTGTCACGGATTGGGTCGGTGTCATCCGGTCCGGAAATCCGGGGCGTTACATTTGGGGTCTTTTCAAGGCTATTTTGATAGATTCATGCGTTTTCATGTCATTTGATGTTGTGTTATGTTAGTTTTAGCACTTTTCATTAGTTTTTAAGTGTTTTGAAGAGAATTGAGTAATTTTTATGTTGTTTTTAGCCTCTTCAAGTGTTTTTGAGTGTTTTAAGGTAATTTTAAAGCTCTTTTGATACTTTCTTGCGTTTTCAATTATCTGAGGTTGTTTTATGGTGTCTTTAACCTTTTCATGTGTTTTAAGTGTTTTAAGGTCATTTTAAGATTCTTTTGATAGTTTCTTGTGTTTTGAAGAGATATGAGGTTGTTTTATGGTGTTTGCTAGCCTTTTTCATTTGCTTTTGAGGTTTTGAAAAGATTTAAGTTGTTTTTGTGGTGTTTTTAACTTTTTCTATTATTTTTGAGTATTTTAAGGTCATTTGAAGGCTAATTTGATAAATACTTGCATTTTCAAGTTATTTGACATCAGTTTATGGTGTTTTTAGCACTTTCATTCGTTTTTGAGTGTTTTGAAGAGATATGAGTTATTTGAAGTGTTTTAAGATATTTGAGTTGTTTTTATGATGTTTTTAGCCTTCATGTGTTTTTGAGTGTTTTAACCTCATTTCAAGGCTCTTTACGTACTTTCTTGTGATTAAAAGAATTGAAAAAGGTTAATAAATACCATTAAACAACGTGAAGTACTTGAAAAAGCATGAATCTATCAAAGAACCATGAAAAAGTCATTTCATGGTTTTTTTGATAGTTTCTTGTGTTTTGAAGAGATATGAGGTTATTTTATGATGTTTGTTAGCCTTTTTTATTTGCTTTTGAGGTTTTGAAAAGTTTAAGTTCTTTTTGTGGTGTTTTTAGCCTTTTCTATGTTTTTGAATATTTTAAGGTCATTTCAAGGCTAATTTGATTGATTCTTGTGTTTTCAAGTTATTTGAGGTCAGTTTATGGTGTTTTTAGCACATTTCATTCGTTTTTGAGTGTTTTGAAAAGATATGAGTTATTTGAAGTATTTTAAGAGATTTGAGCTGTTTTTATCGTGTTTTTAGCCATTTCAAGTGTTTAAGCTTATTTCAAGGCTTTTTTCATAATTTGTTGCAATTAAAACAATTGAAAAAGGTTAAAAACGTCATTTAACGACCTCGAAGTACTTGAAAAAGCATGAATCTATCAAAGTAGTGTTGAAATGACCCCAAAACACTGAAAAACACTTCAAAAGTATTAAAACATAAAAAAAATAACTCAAATCTCTTCAAAACACACAGAAACAAATGAATTGGGATAAAAACACCACAAACAACCTCATATAATTTGAAAATGTAAGAATCTATTAAAAAAAAAAACCCTTGCAATGATCTTAAAGCACTCAAAAACACTTAAAAACTAAAAGCACCACACAAAAAAACTCAAATCTCTTCAATACACACAAAAAAGGAAAAAAAAAGTGGCAAAATACGGTAAAATGCTCTCAATTAAGTTGAAAACACAAGAATCTATCAAAAGTGCCTTGAAATGACCTTAAAACACTCATAACCACATGAAAAAGCTAAAAACGCCACAAAGCAACCACAAATAACTTGAAAGCTCAAGAAACTATGAAAAGAGCTTCGAAATGACTTTAAAAACTCCAAAACACATGAAAAGTCTAAAAACACCATAAAAACAATTCAAAACACACAAAAACGAATGAAACAAGATAAAAACACCATAAAAAAGTCTTAAATAACTTAAAAATGCAAGAATCTATCAAAAAAGTTTTGAAATTGCCTTAAAACACTCATAAACATAAGAAAAGGCTAAAAACACCAGAAAAACAACTGAAATCTCTTAAAAATGGTAAAAACAAATGATAAAGGCTTATGAAAATTATCAAACAACCTCAAATCTCTTCAAATCGCAAGTAGTCATCAAAAGAGCCTTTAAATGACCCTAAAACACTTATACATGCATGCAAAGAATAAAAACACCATAAAACAACCTCAAATAACTTGGAAATGAAGAAACTACGAAAAGAGCCTTGAAATGACCTTAAAACAATCAAAAACACATGAAAAGGCTAAAAACACCATTAAAAACAACTCAAATCTCTTCAAAACATACTACAACGAATGAAAAGTGGTAAAAAAAAAAAACCATGAACTGGCTTAAATAACTTGAAAACACAAGAATCTATTAAAAATGCCTTGAAATGACCTTAAAACCATCAAAAACACATAAAAAGGGCTAATAAACATCATAAAGCAACCTCAAATCTCTTTAAAACATAAGAAACTATCAAGAGAGCCTTGAAAATAAATTAAAATGCTCAAAAACACCAAAAAACACCATAAAACAACCTCAAATAACTTGAAAACGCAAGAAACTATGAAAAGAGCCTTGAAATGAGCTTAAAACACTCAAAAACAATTGAAAAGGCTAAAAATACAATAAAAAAAACCTCAAATAACTTGAAAACACAGGACAATATGAAAAGAGCCTTGAAATGAGCATAAAACACTCAAAAAACGAATGAAATGGATAAAAACATCATAAAACAATCTCAAATAACTTGAAATGAGCTTAAAACACTCAAAAACACTAGAAAATGCTAAAAACACCATAAAAACAACTCAAATCTCGTAAAAGCCTCAAAAACAAATGAAAAAGCTTATGAATATCATAAAAAAAACCTTCAATCTCTTCAAAACACAAGTAACTATCAAGAAAGCCTTAAAATGACCTTAAAACACTCAAAAACATATTAAAAGGTTCAAAACACCATAAGAAAAACTTAAATAACTTGAAAACGAAAGAAACTAAGAAAAGAGCCTTGAAATGACTTTAAAAACACTTAAAAACACATGAAAAGCTGAAAACATCATAAAAACAACTCAAATCTCTTCAAAAACACACAAAAACGAATGAAAACTGATAAAAACACCATAAAATAAACTCAAATAACTTGAAAACGCAAGAATCTATTAAAAAAGCCACGAAATGACCTTAAAAGGCTAAAAGCACTTGAAAACAACTGAAGTCTCTTCAAACCACATTAAAATGAATGAAAAGTGGTAAAAACTTCAGAAAGCAGAGTTAAATAACTTGAAATTCAAGAATCTATCAAAACAAGCATTGAAATGACCTTAAAACACTCAAAAACACATGAAAAAATTAAAAACTCCATAAAAACAACTCAATTTTGTTAAAAACCTCAAAAACAAATGAAAAAGTCTTATGAACATCATAAAACATCCTCAAATCTATTCAAAACCCAAGTAACTCTGAAAAGAGGCTTGAAATGACCTTAAAACACTTAAAAACATTTGAAAAGGTTTAAACCACCACAAAACAAACTCAAATAACTTGAAAATGTAAGAAACTACGAAAGCAGCCTTGAAATGACCTTTATACACTCAAAAACACTTGAAACTACGAAAACACCATAAAAAAACCTCAAATCTCTTCAAAACACACAAAAACGAACGAAAAATGGTATAAAAAAAACCATAAAACAGCCTCAAATAACTTGAAAACGCAAGAATCTCTCAAAAAAGCCTTGAAATGACATTGAACACTCAAAAACACTTGAAAAGTCTAAGAACTCCATAAAAACAACACAAATATCTTAAAACCCCAAAAAATAAACGAAAAAGGTTAATAAACATCATAAACCAACCTCAAATCTCTTTAAAACACAAGAAACAATCAAAACAGGCGTGAAATGACATTAAAACACTCAAAAACACATTAAAAGGCTAAAAACACTATAAAACAATCTCAAATAACTTGAAAATGCAAGAAACAATGAAAAAGCCTGGAAATGAGCTTAAAACATTAAAAAAACACTTGAAAAAGCTAAAAACACGATAAAAACAACTTAAATATCTTCTAAACATCCAAAAACAAATAAAGAATGGTAAAAACACCATAAAACCACCTTAAATAACTTGAAAATGCAAGAATCTATCAAAAAAGCCTTCAAATGACCTTAAAACACTCAAAAACACATGAAAAGGTAAACAACACCATAAAACAACCTCAAATAACTTGAAATCGCAAGAAACTATGAAAAAAGCCTTGAAATGAGCTTAAAACACTCAAACACACATGGAAAAGCTACAAACACACTCATAAAAAAAAAAAACAAAAAAAAACTCAAATCTCTTCAAAACACATAAAAACGAAAGAGAAGTGGTAAAAACACCATAAAACAGCCTCAAATAACATAAATGGGCAAGAATCTATCAAAAGAGCCTTGAAATGACGTTAAAACTCTCAAAATGACATGAATCGACTAAAAACACCACAAAACAATCTCAAATAACTTGAAGAAGCAAAAAAACTACGAAAAGAGCCTTAAAATGACTCTAAAACACTCCAAAACACATGAAAAGTCTAAAAACACCATAAAAACAACTCAAATCTCTTAAAAACCTCAAAAACTAATGAAAAGTGACAAAAGAAAAAAAAACACCATCAAACAGACTTAAATAACCTCAAAATGCAAGTAACTATGAAAAGAGCTTTGATATGACCTTAAAATACCATAAAAACACCATAAAACAACATCAAATAACTTGAAAGCTCAAGAAACAACGAAAAGAGCTTTGATATGACCTCAAAACACTCAAAAACACATGAAAGGGGTAAAAACATCACACAACAACCTCAAAAAACTTGAAAACACAAGAAACAACGAAAACCTCCTTGAAATGACCTTAAAACACTGAAAACCACATGAAAACGCTAAAAATACCATAAAACAACCTCAAATAACTTGAAAATGCAAGAAACTATAAAAAGAGCCATGAAATGAGCTTAAAACACTCAAAAACACTTGAAAAAGTTAAAAGCACCATAGAATCTACACAAATCTCTTCAAAACACACAAAAATGAATGAAAAGTGGTAAAAACACCATATAACAACCCCAAAAAATTGAAAACGCATGAATCCATGAAAAGACCTTGAAATGACCCTAAAACACTCAAAAACACAGGAAAAGGATAAAAACACCATAGAACATCCTCAAATAACTTGACAACGCAAGAAACTGTGAAAAGAGCCTTGAAATGAGCTTAAAACTTTCAAAAACACTTGAAGAGGATAACAACACCATAAAAACAACTCAAATCTCTTCAAAACACACAAAAATGAATGAAAAGTGGTAAAAACACCATAAAATAGGCTCAGATAACTTGAAAACGCAAGAATCTATCAAACGAACCTTGAAATAACCTTAAAACATACAAAAACACATGAAGAGGCTAAAAACACCATAAAACAACCTCAAATAACTTGAAAATACAAGTAACAATGAAAAGAGACTTGAACTGACCTTGAAACGCTCAAAAACACATGAAAATGCTAAAAACAACCTCAAATAACTTGAGTGTTTTTACCATTTTCATTTGTTTTTGAGTGTTTTGAGGAGATTTGAGTTACTTTTATGGTATTTTTAGCCTTTTCATGTGTTTTTGAGTATTTTAATGTCATTTTAAGACTCTTTTCGTAGTTTCTTGCTTTTTTCAAGTTATTTGAGGTTGTTTTATGATGTTTTTAGCCTTTTCATGTGTTTTTTGAGTATTTTAAAGTTCATTTCAAGGCTCTTTTGACAGTCACTATGAAATAAATCGTTATTAACGACCGAAATTTTCGGTCATTGAACATGAATTTCGGTCGCTAATCAATATTTGCGATCGAATTTCGGTCATAAAAACGGTCGTTAAGATGTTGGTTGTTAATTACATTTGCGACCGAAACGGTCACTAAATAGCTACCGTTTGTATTTCGAGCGCTAAATTTGCGATCGAAAGCTATATAGTCACAGAACAAATTAGTGATCGAAATGGTCGCTAAATTAGCGACCGAAACGGTTGTAAATTCTTATTTCTAGAATGATTTTTTTTTTTTTTGCGATATTAGGGACCGTTTCAGTTGCTAAATAGCTTATTCCAGGTGCATAAAACTTGATTTGCTGAAATCCCTAGCGCGATACAAAATTTACCCTAAACTACGTCCAAACCACTCGAAACCCATCCATCCAACCTATGACAACCACAATCCAACACCAACACATGAAAGTACTCAAAAACAACATGAAAAAAACACAAAATGATATCAAGTAATTGTTATAATACAAAAATGGTGTATGAAACAAACTACATCAAACTAGAGAAATCATATACATCTACATACGCTTAGAAACCATGGATCTGCTCTGGAGGACATGGAGGTGGCAGTGGCGGTTGATCGTGAAAATCAACCGGACGACGATCAAAAGCTCCTCTTCTGTACTAGGTCATCATCTGGGCCATCCTCTCCACCTGTGCCTTCAGAGCTGCCACCTCCTCCTTCAGCGAAATAACCTCGGAGCGATCGACGGATGTCGATACTCTACTGACCGAGGATCGCATCTCCTTGGGATAATACATCGAAGACTCCGATCCGAGACCATAGATGTATCCCTTCTTGCATCCCGCTGCGTCAAGGTATGCCTGGTTGGTGAATGTGCGCTCCTGTTCCGAAGTGAACTGAGTCCCCGGCTCCTGCGTGGCCAGAAACTCATCCATCACCACAGCATGACGAACTCTGAACTCTGCCTACATATAACAAAAAAAAAGGACAAAGATATTAAACTATAAAAACTATCTATTAAAAATAAAAAGACTTAATCAAAAATAAATGTAAAAAGTTTAACTTATCGCCACTGCATTAGCCGTGTCATCACAGAGCTCCATCTCCTCACCCGATGCTGGCACAATGCCTTTCTTCTTGTGCGTGTGCTCGAACACTTCTGCCTCATCAGACATCCTCTACAGCATCTCACCCTAGGTTAGGAATTTTATTTTTACCAAACACATTAGATAAGAAAGAACTAAACAGAACTACTTTTAAAAAAATCAATATATTTTTTTTTTTTTTTGTAGAAAACTAACTTAGCAGCTTCTTGGTGACATGGACCGTAGACACACTTTCTTGTGTATGTTTTGCCTCGCCTTACTCCTGTTATCCTTCGCCTGCTTAGAATGATCCTTGAATGACTTTGAGTTCCACTTGGTGTTCAACACACCAAGAGAACCCTCGTCAACCCAAGGAAGGACGTTCCCTTTTTGCACGGTCTGGCGGAACTTGTACAGGATATCTTTCGCCCTCTTCTTCGTCGTTGCCTTCCACTCTCTCCTTATAAGCTCCGTCAGCCCGGGCCTCCTCCAATAAAACTCCTACACACAAAGTAAACAAAAATAAAATAAAATAGATATTTATTTAGTCATCAATAAAACACAAGACACGAAATAAAATGAATTATTTAAAAATTAAAACAGATGTTTATACTTACTCTGAAAACCCCCCACATCCTATCCCTGGCCCACAAAGGCACCTCCCTCCAACATGTCCAATCTCTCTGATAGCAGCACTCAAAGGAGATGGAGCAACTGGACATGACACTATGATGATCAGACCTGAAACACATAAAATATACAAAAGTTGGAAACAAATTAATATATAAAAAATAATATGAAAGATAATGTATACATAAAAAATAATTGTAAAGACAATAATATGAAACTGAAGTTACCATAGGCCATCGGGATCTAAGAACTGTCGTTACCTTCTACCCCCAACGTACTCAACCTCCTCATCTCCCTTAGCAGATGAGTGTGATGATGAAAGATACGGAGATCCAAATGGTGCAGCAGCTAGTGAAATAGATGGGCGGGGAACTGGTGTTGTAGAAGGACGAGGAGCTCGTGACGTGGAAGGGCGGGGAGCTAGTGAAATTGAGGGATGAGGAGGAGCAGATAAGAGATCTGGTATAGGATGATCCTCCTCCAGGCAATCATCCTCATCACATAGCAAAGTCGTGCCTATATCATGGAATCCAACTGATGATACACTAACTCTCCCACCTATATTTTTTTCAAGTTATATATGTTATTCATTTCATCTAATTTAGTACACATTGTTAATAGTTTTCAATACCTAAAGAAAAAGACTGATACATGATATAAATATTAATATGATAAAAACACTTGTAAAAATATATAAATACACGATTTACCTCGACCTCGACCTCGGCCGCGGGCTCTACCACGTCTCTCACCTCTATCAGCACTACCTGAACCGAATCCCATAATAAGTTTTCGTGCTGACATCTGCACGAAACAAATAACATTATGTATACAAATGGAAAAAAATTTATAACCATGACCTACGTAAGAAAAGCTTTCCTAATAATAAAAACTGGAAAAAAAATTCCACAAGGCACGTAAAAGATGTAATATAACATGACCTACGTAATAAAATCTTGCAACTGCAGAAGTTCTAATCATCGTCCTTATCGTCTTTCGATTTGGATGATTTATCAGAGTCATCATCAAATTCTCCCTCCTCCTCCGTCTCTTCCCCTTCAGAAAGTGTATCTTCATCTTCAATCTCTTCGACTTCCTCTTCATCCTCTCCCTCTGGTTCTTCCATACCAGTTTCTTCATCATCGTCAAACTCAGAAGGCATTAGTGAGACTACACCCGTATTTGTATCTTCTTGAAAAGTTACAACTTCGTGTTGAGCATCTATCATCCCTTGGGCTATCATTTGAAATACAGCCCACCATTGATCTCTTGATGTGAGGCTTGGATATGAAGCGTAACACACTTGCATCGCTTGATTTGCTAAGATGAATGGATCATATCCCCTTCGATACCTCTTTGTTTTGTCAATCTCAACCAACTGAGATCTCTCATGCACGTTCATTCCCCTATACAGCCATAGGGACACACATTTATCTTCTGAACAGGTAGGCGGATGCTCGTCATCAGCCTGTTAGTCGAGTACAACGTGTTCATCATCACGTTGTCTTTTGGGCAGATATCCTTCAACAAAGCAGCAATGGCATCTGTCGCCCTGTGAGGTATGTTGTACTCACATTTGATGTTCAACAACCTAGACGCGGCCTCCAGCTGAGATAGTTTGCAATTAGGATACAACGACGACACATTGTCCTCGTCGTCATTCCTATTCCCCACCATGCTCTCGAAGTTAGAAGCCCCAAAACTATCTGCCACCATATTGTCATAGGGATTAACCCCGGACATTCTCGATGATTTACCCACTTCAATCTCACCATGAAAATTCCACCTCCAATATTCAGGCAAAAAACCGGATGTCTACAAATGCGTCCGCATGACATCAACCAAGTGATAGTCCCTATTCCAACACTTAATACATAGACACTTCAAGTATCCAGAATAGTTGAAGGGTTGATGTTGAATAGCAAAATGTATCAATTTGTTGACATTCCGAGCATATTTCTCACTAAAAAATCCGTCGACAAGCTGTTCATATATCCAAGATCAATCATACATCCATGATAAATCCGAATCCATCACTATCATGAAAATTCATGACGCATTATTATTTTTATTAATTAAAAAATCACTACAAATACTCAAGAATTTTAGCTACTTACGGATTTCAGCTTTCTTTATCGTCATTACAAAAAAAAAAAAAAAAGAATTGACAAAACCCTTTGGCATGAACTACATAGACCACTTTAACTTTCATGAACCAAACATACATCGTTCTAATCAAATCCAAGTCAAACATGGCCCTAATCAAATCCAAATCAAATCAAACATAGCTCTAATCAAATCCAAATCAAATTATCCATCACATTTTTATCTACTTAGACATTTTAAGAAAATTTAAATCAAATCCGAATCAAACATAGACCTAATCCTTAGGTTATCAAATGGGGAAGAAAACGGGATCTATTTTTTGTTATATCACACATTTAGCGACTGTTTCGATCGTAAAATTAGAGACCGCTTTTTAAATTGGCAGCTAAAAAATTTAGCAACTAATTCAGCGACCGAAATTTAAAAACGGTCGCAAATCAGCTTTTTTTTGTAGTGCATTAAGCAACGACCAAGTGATGTATACAAACAAAAAAGAGATCATTCACTCACTACCGCGTCCGAATAGAAATTACGCAAACAAACCCAATTTCTCATCTCACAAACCAACTCAACTGCACCCCATCACAATGTCAGGGATCATAATTTCGATCGCAATCAAACAAAATCGCCAACCGCTAACCGACGAAAACACCCCTAAACAAGCAAATAACCAAACCCGATTTTTTAAGTGGAATCCAAAACACATCAATTCACATTCGAAACGGCAATTATTGCATCACCAGAAACCCTAACATTCGTGTAAAAACAAAATCTTCCATGATTTTAGAAAAAAAAAATAAAAAAAATCCCCTAACTATTGAACAAAAAATCGATGGCAGGGCAAACCGTATGTGAGCGTGGGAGATTAGAAGAGCACGGTGGCAGGGCGATGCTGGTAACAGTGGGTGGTGATGGGGTGGTGACGACGGCGAAATTGGCAATGGGCGGTGGCAGTGGGCCAGGGTGGTGAGCACGGAATTGGCTCGCGGTAAAGGTGGCGGTGATGGCTCGCAGTGATGGTAATGGCTTGCGGTGGCAGCGACGGAATTGGCAGTGGGCGGTGGCAATGGGCCGGGGTGGTGAGCACGGAATTGACTCACGATGAAGGTGGCGGGGGCGATGACGGGGGTGGCAGTGACGACTCGCGATGACGGTGACGGCTTGCGGTGACCGGTATGATTTTCATGAGATTGAAAGGGGAAAAAAAGCAGATTTGATTTCGTTGTATAATACATATTTTGCGACCGATTCGGTCACTAAATCATATTTGCGACCGTTTCGATCGCTAATTTAGTGACCGTTTTTAAATCAATCGCAAATTTATTAAGCGGCCGAATCGATCGCTGTATTAGCCACCGACAATTTAAAGCAGTCGTAAAAAGACATTCTTTTAGAGCGTTACTTGCGTTTTTAAAAGATTTGAGGTTGTTTTATGACTTTTATAAGCCTTTTTTATTTGTTTTCAGGGCTTTAAGAGATTTTAGTTGTTTCGGTGATGTTTTTAACCTTTTCATGTGTTTTTGAGTGTTTTAAGATCACTTCAAGGCTGTTTTCATTGTTTCTTGCGCTTTCAAGTTATTTGAGGTTGTTTCATAGTGTTTTTAGCCTTTTCAAGTGTTTTCAAGTGTTTTAAGGATATTTCAAGGCTCTTTTAATAGTTAGTTAGTTTTGAAGAGATTTAAGGTTGTTTTATAATGTTCATAAGTCTTTTTCAATTTTTTTTGAGGTTTTTAAGAGATTTGAGTTGTTTTTATGTTGTTTTCAACCTTTTCAAGTGTTTTAGAGTGTTTTAAAGTCATTTCAAGGCTTTTTTGATATATACTTGTGTTTTCTAGTTATTTAAGTTTGCTTTATGGTGTTTTTATCACTTTTAATTCGTTTTTGTGTGTTTTGATTGGATTTGAGTTGTTTTTATTGTTTTTTTTAGGCTTTTCATGTGTTCTTGAGAGTTCTAAAGTTATTTCAAGGCTCATTTCGGAGTTTCTTGCTTTTTCAAGTTATTTGAGGTTGTTTTGTGGTGTTATTAACCTTTTCATGTGGTTTTGAGTGTTTTAAGATCATTTTAAGGATCTTTTGATACATTCTTATCTTTTCTAGTTATTTGAGGCTGTTGTATTGTGTTTTTACCATTTTTATTTTTGTGTTTTGAAGTGATTTGAGTTATTTTTTATTTTTTTTTTGTGATATTAGCTTTTTTATGTGTTTTTTTTATAGTGTTTACAGCTCATTTCAAGACATTTTTCATAGTTTCTTGCATTTTAAATGGTGTTTTAGCATTTTCATAAGTTTTTGAGTGAGGTCATTTCACGGCTTTTTTGCTAGTTACTTGCATTTTTAAGGGATTTGAGATTGTTTTATGATGTTCATAAGGGTTTTTTATTTGATCTTGAAGTTTTAAACAGATTTGAGTTGTTTTTATGGCGTTTTTAGCCTTTAAAAGTGTCTTTGAGTGTTTTAAGGTCATTTTAAGACTTTTTTGATAGATTTTTGCATTTTCATGTTATTTTAGGTTGTTTTATGATATTTTTTTATTTATTTTTTTATCACTTTTCATTCGTTTTTGTGTGTTTTGAAGAGATTTAAGTTCTTTTTACGGTGTGTTTAGGCTTTTCATGTGTTTTTGAGTGTTTTATGGTCATTAAAAGACTTTTTTCGTTGTTTCTCGTGTTTTCAAGTTATTGGAGGTTGTTTTATGGTATTTTTAGTCTCTTCATGTGTTTTTGAGTGTTTTAAGGTCATTTCCAGGCCCTTTTGATATATTATTGTATTTTCAAGTTATTTGAGTCTGTTTTATGGTGTTATTATCACTTTTTATGGTGTTTTTACACATTTTTTTTTTTGTTTTTTTTTTTGTGTGTTTTGAAGAGATTTGAATTGTTTTTATGATGTTTTTAATCTTTGCATGTATTTTTGAATGTTTTATAGTCATTTCGAGGCTTTTTTCGTAGTTTCTCGTGTTTTCAAGTTATTTGATGTTGTTTTATATTGTTTTAACCTTTTCATTTGGTTTTCAGTGTTTTAAGGTGATTTCAAGACTTTTTTGATAGACTCTTGCTTTTTCTAGTTATTTTAGCCTTTTTTATGGTGTTTTTATCACTTTCCATTCGTTTTTGTGTATTTTAAAGAGATTTGAGTTGTTTTTATGATGTTTTTAACTTTTTCATTAGTGTTTGAATATTTAAAGATCATTTCAAGACTGTTTTCGTTGTTTCTTATGTTTTCAAATTATGTGAGGTTGTTTTATGATGTTTTTATCATTTTCATGTGTTTTTGAATGTTTTAAGGTCATTTCAAGGTTTTTTTAATAGATTCTTACGTTTTCAAATTATTTGAGACTATTTTATGGTGTTTCTACACATTTTCATTTGTTTTTTTGTGTGTGTTTTGAAGAGATTTTTGTTGTTTTTATGGTGTTTTTACCCTTTATATATGTTTTGGACTATTTTAAAGTCATTTCAAGGCTCTTTTCGTACTTTCTCGAGTTTTCAAGTTATTTGAGATCGTTTCATGGTGTGTTTAGCCTTTTCATGTTGTTTTTAGTATTGTAATGTCATTTCAAGGGTTTTTGGATAGATTCTTGTATTTTCAAGTTATTTGAGACTGTTTTGTGGTGTTTTTCATTCATTTTTGTGCGGTTTGAAGAGATTTGAGTTGTTTTTATGATGTTTTTAGGCTTTTCATGTGTTTTTCAGTATTTTAAGATCATTTCAAGGCTTTTTTTGGTTGTTTCTTGCGTGTTCAAGTTATTTGAGGTTGTTTTACGATATTTTTATCATTTTCAAGTGTTTTTCAGTGTCTGAAAGTCATTTTAAGGCTCTTTTGATAGATTCTTGCGTTTTCAAGTTATTTAAGGCTAACTTATGATTTTTTTTTTACCACTTTTCATTCGTTTTTGTGTATTTTAAAGAGATTTAAGTTATTTTTTGTGGTGTTTTTTAGCGTTTTTAAGTGTTTTTGAGTGTTTTTAAGCTCATTTTGTGACTCTTTTATCAATTTCTTGCGTTTTCAATTTATTTGAGGTTATTTTATAGTGTTTTTAACATTTTAATGTGTTTTTAAGTGTTTTGAGGTCATTTCAACACTCTTTGATAGATTCTTGCGTTTTCTAGTTATTTGAGACTAATTTATGATGTTTTTACCTCTTTTTTTTCGTTTTTGTGCGTTTTGAAAAGATTTGAGTTGTTTTTACGATATTTTTGAGTGTTTTTAACCTTTTATTTTACAAGACTAAACGCACAGGTCGTATTCTCTCACTATATTTTGAGAAATGATTTAATTTGGGAATTAACTTATTTGCGATTCTACTTTGAAAATTTTGTTCATACAAAAATCCAATTGAGAAAGAAAAAAAACACCTTTCTCTTCTCAGTCACAATCAATCAAACAATTTCGTATCAAATCCCCCCAAATATTATAATTCATCTACACCAGAGAAAAAAGAAAACAGAAAGCAACTCAAAGGGGTCGAATTGAACAGCCAAGCCAGAGATCAAACCATCAAAGCCTCAGAAGAAATGTCATCACAGGCAACGACCGCGTCGGCTACCACGGAGACAAGAGCAGCAAACCACATGGACAAAGCACACCAAGTATCGGCTTTCAATGAGGCTAGCACCGGATCGGGTTCCCTTCGTCGAAAATGTCGAGGCTTTGGTGGGCACGAAGCTCGAAAGGAACCGCGCCAAATCGGGTTGTGAATTACTCTCGAGATGAGCAGAGGGAGAAGTGATCGAGCTAGTATGTTCTATACTCGAAGGAGAGAAGTGATCGAGCTAGTATTTTCTATACTCGAAGGAGAGAAGCGACGAATGAGGTCGGGATCGACCCCTTTTTATACTCGCGAGGTGAGTACCAAGAAGGCAAGGAGATCGATTTTCACATGGTAAGGAGAAGATTCGGAGGCCGGGATCGAATGGGCTTTGGCCTATCCAAGCATTTGTTTGGAGAAGAAAAGATCAAGAGGCGACGGCATGGGTTTGAATGCGAGAGAGGAGAGGGTCGGGAGGAAGGAGATGAGCAGTTTCTAGAAGACCCTTATTTTTTTCATTTTCACCCATCTTTTTTTTTTAATTTTTTTTTTTTTTTTTTTTTTTTTGTTGTTATTGGGTTGGTTTAATTTTGAGCCTTTTTGAAACATTGGGCCTAACTTAAAATTGGATCAAACCATGGAAATCTTCCAACCGGTCATGGGCTTTTGTTTCTATTAGTTGTGATCGAATTAGTAGATGTGATCGAATTAAGTGTGATTTTATTATTGTCTATAGAATGTCCCTCCTTGGACGATGTGATGCGATTTCTAAAATTAAATCACATCCGACAACCTTAATTAGACATAATTTGATCAAAAATCTAAAAATATCTTTTTTCTAATCAAAACAATATTTCTATGGGGTTCAACTTCCAAATGAAGCATTTTTGTCAAATATATATCCCTAATGAATATATATTGTTCAATAATCTAGAAACTCTTCTAAAAAGATGTTTCCACACATATTTTCTGAAAACCAAATTCCATAATATAGTTTCCTAAATGAAAATATATTATTTGCATGATAAGAATTTACATTCCTAATGAATAGTGTTTCCAACTTCATCAATTTCACTTCCTTAGTTAAACTCATCAAGAGTTCTACAAAAAGACGACGATCAATCAATTCTTTATACTAATTCCAATCAACCATCCTGCATTCTCTACACTTCCTAATGTCGAAGGGTGTGGAAAGAGATCAAAGTATGGAGTTTAGATCAAGGAATATCGATTCTCCAAAGAACAGGGAGATAGGAGACACATCAAACGAATCACTTTTATGGGTATGTACTCAATTGTTAAGTTTGATTCCTTGAACGCTTTTAGCCTAATCAAAAATCAAACCTTAATCATCTAAATGTAAAACCCATTGACCAGGTTGAATTCGTGTTTGACCGGTCGAACCCGTTGACCCGACACGTTGACTTTTGACCCTGATTTTTTTTTTTTTTTTTTTGCTGGTTCTAATCACATATTATTTGCAGACCAATGAAGAACGAATAGCACACAATCAAGAAGTTATTTGTGACTGGACGAGTAAGATGATTTTTTTTTTTTTTTTTTTGTTGGTTCTAATTACATATTATTTGTAGACCAATGAAGAACGAGTAGCACGTATTCAAAAAGTTATTTGTGACTGGACGAGTAAGATGACAATAAAAAACCCACATGATTGCATCTATTGTCTTCCTTGGGCCAAATCAAGCTGGAATGGCCACTTCTTGAAGCATATGCACTGTATTGGAATCCTCATGATCGTCTGTTTAGATTCGGGAGCGACAAATTTTGTCCTCTGTCGGAGGAGTTTAAGGCAATCTTAGGCCGGAAGCATTCTGAAAACTGGTTGATTACCCCAAAGCTATGCGATGAGGTTCAAATGTTCAGTCACATGGCGAGGCTATCCATCGAAGAGACTCAATATTCACTTCTTACTGAAAACGGACGTATCGATATGGAGAAGCTCACCAACTATGGAAAAGATGCTCTATCTCTAGTTAGCTACTCGCTGCTTCAAGTAGCTATGTTGGGATTTTACTGTTTCTATGAATCTTCTTTCACTATCAACATCAGAGTTGATTTTATGGTATTTTTAGTTTTTTCAAGTATTTTTGAGTGTTTAAAGCTTATTTCAAAGGTCTTTTCATAATTTATTGCGTTTTCAAGTTATTTGAGTTATTTTCATGGTGTTTTTAACGTTTTCAAGTGGATATGAGTTTTTCAATGTCATTTCAAGGCTCTTTCGATAGATTCTACCTTTTTCAAGCTATTTGAGATTGCTTTATTATATTTTTACCATTTTTCATTCGTTTTTGAGTATTTTGGAGAGTTTTATATTGTTTTATTGTGTATTTAGTCACACTCCTTGAAAAGAGCCTTGAAACAATGTGACTCAAACAATAGGCCAATACAAATGAAATAATGCGTCAGTTCAATTTTCTCAAAAAAATTGCTAAAAAAACAAATGAACAACGAAAACAAAATCACAAGATACAAAACCAAATCCACATTCTTTGAAATCAAAAGATTTTTACTTTTTTTCTGAATGAAAAAAGCTTTTTATTTTTTTCAGAAAAATTTACATCAAGGATAATGAAAACATAAAAGGCCAGGGAACGATTATGATGATGATGATGAAGAGGATGAGGGAGGAAGATGACAGAATCTCGTGCAAGAACACTCCTCTTCATGCTATCATCTTTCGTTCTCCTCTTTCTCTACACGCCGGCTGTTTGAACTAATATTGTTCGGCATCGAGGTCGGTGGTGGTGGTGCGATATGAAGATTGAAGAAGTTTGGGGAGGAAAATTATAGTTGGATGAAATGAAAAATATTTTATCGGGTTGTATGAATTGAGAATTATTTTATAAAACATATACTTAGGAGAATTTTCTGTATTTTAATTTCCTCAACTTTGAGCTAAACGGATTAGAAATAATGCACACTCGTCTTTAGAATAATATTCCATCACATAGTTCCACATGGGATTCAACCCCTACTCATCCTATACACATATTTTTAGTGGGGCATTAATTAGAGCACATAACGACACCATTTGGTTTTGTGATTAAATAAATCCATCGTCAAATTTGTGTTTTGTGTATTTTTTGTAATTTTAATTTTTTTGTAGTGTAATTTCAATTGTGTCTTTTCTTTTTCTGTATTTTGTGGATCCTTTTGGAATGACACTAGAGGCGTTGTCCTCTTGTATATGTTGAAAGCTAGATTATGTACCTACTGAAAGTTGATTTTGTACCAAAATAAATTAGTGGAGACTTTGGAACAATTTTGATATCGATCATGTGGTTTTTATTCCTTCGGATTTCCGTGGGGTTTTCCATCTCAAAAAGGCTTATATTGTGTTTACCTCTGATCGCCGATGAAATATTATCCTTTGATTTTTTTTGGAATGTTTCCTCATAGTTTTAAGCAAATGGAAAAAGTGTGGGTCTTTAGCTAATACTATTAAGAAGTCACTTTAATGTAGATCCAATAAGCAGCCCGACTTGAAAAGATGGAGCAAACGGGCTTCTACAGTATATGTTATCTGCATTATTTTATCAATTTTCATAAGCAATTGCCAAACAAATAACTACTTTTTGACGCTTGCATAAATAAACGTATCGAGTATCTCTCATTCCGTGCTACACTCAGGTGGTGCAACAGGATACCTCTTCTTATCAGTACAGTAATCGTAATTCATGTAGTGCCTCTTGAAGATGCCATATTCGTTCTGCTGAGTAGCACTAAGTTGCCGATAATTTGGTCCATTCCACCAATACTGAGACGAGTAGCAGTTCTGGATATTGCCATTTGAAGCTTGGCAGCCAGAGATCCCAAAGTCTTGAAATTGGGCTGTAAATGGAGCATAAGCATAGTTGATCTTTGCCAAGCCACCATCTGTTGCCCATGAGTCTCCATCCCATATGCTTGCTAGTATTTGCAGGGGCTGGGTTATGTAGGGTACTCCTATCTTTGTGTTGTTTTTGAACACCCTTACCGGAATCCCATCAACCAAGAACCTGAAAAAATTTCAATAAATCAGCTCCGTCACCGTATTCGTTTCTGATGATTGAATCCATGAAAACCTTTGACATGTTTTCCTCATAGATTTATTTGGAAATGTGTATCTCGACTTTGTTAATTTGGCAAAATCAAGGTAGTGAAAAATGTTTCTACTGTTCAAAATGGTTCGTTCCAGCAACTTGCAGATTGCTGAAACGTTATGACAGGATGCTTGATTTAGGGTTAAATGGATTGCTAGGTAGTTATAACCTTAGATCTAAACTTTGGAGTTCTTTTTGGTCTTTTTTTCACCAAGGATAGGCTGGACAGCCAAACCTAAAAGGGTTGACTAAATCCAACTGTTTGATAATCAAAAGTTTAGCCCAAAATATCAATCTAACATGGAAAATAAAGCTGAACCACATTTCTCCTAATAATTCTCTTTATACAATAAATAATATGAGACATATGGAGTTGTTTGGGTCTTGCTTGATTGGCATTTCATCATCTCTCTCGTATGAGCGTGGAACATTTATAAGTTTCGTTGTATGAAAACTTTTTTATTTCAAAAATAACTTTCAGGTGTTGGCTTTTCAAAAAAAACAAAAACAAAACAAAACAAAACAAAACAAAAACAAAAACAAAAACTTTCATACATTGACGGTCTAAATCATGTTGCATTTATAAAATATTACGGAGTAAAGTAGAGGGATTCAGCAGAAGAACTTACACAGTTTGATAATCATTCAAGAGGATCTGATAGGTGTGAAAGGCTGCGCTGGGATCAAACCAAAGGGTGAACCTCTGCTCTCTTCCTCCAACTCCATTTGTGAATACATTTGTCTGAAGTGTGTATGGTTGCCCTGCAGTATGGCCCAAAAATTCCCAATCCAGCTCGTCGTGATTATAAGTATTCGAAGACATCTGCCACGGGAATCAGAAATGATGAAACTTTTGTACATTTATTTGGCCATTACTGCACGATTAACTTACCTTCAACTAGTTCTTTTGTCTTTTTTTTTTTTTTTTTTTTTAATTTTAAAGACTTCAACTAATTCTTTTGACTTACATAAAAAGTGGTGACAACACCGGCCGTGTAACTCTGCGGTGACAACTTCATCCTTACAGTAATGAGCCCCGAGCCATAGCTAACTTTCGAGCCAAATCCCGAGCCTAACAAACAACTTAACTGTGTGAGAAAGAAGACCTATCCACATGACGTTGATGTAACAGTGACGTTGATGATAAACAACAAGAATGGTGCATCACATCCTCAAATTAAATAAATCCAACAATTGTGTTCATTAGACAACAGAAGTTAACTAGACTTGTGTTCTTTCCATCGATCCTGTTTTAACCTCCATTTTTTTTCTTTTTCTTTTTTTCTTTCGCATTTCAAAAATTTTAGGTGAGATCAAAGTTAAAATAACTATACTAGATGTATGACAACTTTTATCAAAGTAATAATAATAAATCAATAAATAATTATGAGGTTTTGATTGAAAAGAAAGATACGTTTACTATGTTTTTAATATGAATACATAATAAGGGGATATGAAATGACTGTGTAAAAACGACCAACTAAAGTGCTGGATTCCGACACATTATCTTGTCAAAGTTAAAAAGGAAAAAGAAAGAAGAGAAGTTCCACCTGGAGGGTGGCATATCTCACAATTAAGCTGCACAAGTGAAAGAGTTGTGATCATTGACTGTGTATATATACTCACACCAAATGTTATTCTACCAAATTAATAAATGTTGAAGTTTGTATAAGAAAAACAGAAATACATATATCATATGTATTAGGATTTTCTGTAATAATGAGATATAGAACGGATTGTGAAAGGTTTTCTTTAGGAAAAACCCCCGGTGATCGGGTTTTCCTCATGATAAATCTTACGTGTTGTTATTTTGCTGAGAGGAGTAAGCCCAGGTAGCAATACATAAGGGAGGCAGGGATCGAACTCGCGATCTCTTGTCACGGCCTGTTTTGATACTATGTCGAGAAATTAATTCTATCAAAAATCCGAACTGAGGATAGAAAGTCTTATCAATGTATATTTACAACAGTTCTTAGTATTGCATGTCCTCTACCTAACCTTTGAATATATGCATGGTTGTAAGAGAAAAGCGTAGCTTTAATTTTAAGGGACTACATTCACATTAATGCATCAAAAGTCAATGTCAAGAATCTTCATTGGAGGTTAAAAATCACAGATCATGAAAGTAAAATCATAGATCATGGATCCCTTACAATGGAGTTGAGGACAACTCGAAAGAAACGTTGGTGTCGATAGCAACTCATCTTGGGTAATTCAACTTGTAATTTTGGTTTCTAACTCCGTGGCCGAACATGATACACCATAAGTCTGTAACTTCATTTTTGTTCATTTGGATCTAGCTACGTCTTGTTAAAACCAAGCTTTTATAGGTACAATGAAAACAAGAGCTGCAGACCCACTTAGATGCATCGCATTCATCGTATATGGAGATGTGTTATATATGCTATATGATCAACTCCATGTGCATGTGTGCAATACATAGTAGCATACAACTCAAGAGATCATGAACAAGGAGAGGATAGTTAAAGAGTAGAAAAATGACCAGATGAACTATCCAAGGAGATCTGAACTTGCGACCCTTGGTTTTGTACGATCACATTATTATAACCCCATGTAATTTGATAATTATCCCAAAAGCTCTGGCTGCTTGACCACACCACCCCACTCAATAGGAGCAAACCCACAAGCAGCACCACCTGAATAAAAGAGCCCATTTTGGTTTGTGTTTTGTGTGTTGAACAATGTTATGATAAACCAACTCTATGTATTTATACGTAGAGAGATGATAATGGCTTGGATTAAGGGGTATTACGAAAGAAAAGTTGTTTTTCCCCCCCGGAAAAGGCTTCTCTGGTTGGCTCTATCACCTATCACTACTTGTCTACACATTTGACATAATCATAAATTACGTGGAACTTGAGTGTATCACCATCAAAGTTAGCTGTAATTTTGATAATGACCCCTTTGAAAGAACAATTAGGTTAGCTGGAACTAGAAAGAATCTTAAATTAGAGTCAGAGAATCATGTATCCCAAGTGAATATTGATAACATCCATTCCTCCTTATAAATCGAGAAAATTTTGTTAGCAACGTCCTGCAGACTTAGCATATTGGAATTTTTTTTCTTTCGTATTTTTATTATATATTCATTGAAAGTCAAAAGGGATAGAGAGCTTAATTTGGTATATTCAGCACCAAAAGTTTTCTAGAAACATTATATTCTTTTCGTCTCAGAATAAATACTAATACTTATTTTTTTTAAGATCTCATAATAATCGTAATATTTTTTATATTGAGAAATTTTTTCTCTAAAAATAATAAAACATTCTTACTTTTTATTTTATATCACATCAATTCATAACATTATCATTTCTCCTCTCATTCTTTTTTCTCTGCCCTTCAATCACAAACCTTCAAGAACATAAATATCTTTATATAAAAAATTCAATATCCATATAAAATTTCTTGTTGATCAATTTATTATATTTATTCTGAAATAAAAAAATAATTAATTTATATAATACAAACCAATATAAGACGACATTGTAACTTCTATGGGTCAAAAGGGGAATTTTTTTCTTTTCTTCGTTTGAGAAGGACAGGGGAATATTAAGTTATAATAATGGTTATATTCTTTTGTGGGACAACGTTAACATGCATACCAGTAATATGAAATACAAAACATTCCCTGGGTGGATAATGCGCGTTCTCAATGATTGTTTCCTGTTGATTTCGACCAAAAAAATACTAACATTGATAATTTTTCCTGATTAACTAAATGTCCGTTTCAACTCAAGACATGAATGATTAGTTTGAGGATGAAGTGTCATACATAAAGTATATTCGATCTCCAAGATTTTGGAGCATTGTATAAAACTACGTTGTTGTAAATTTACTCAGAGGAATATCTTTATCAATCGATATAAATATCTTTACATAAGAAATTCAATATACATATAAAATTTCATATTGATTAATTTATTATATTTTTTTAAATGAAGAAAGTAGTTAATTTATATAGATCAAATCAATATAACACGACATTGTAACTTTCATGCGACAATTGAGGAATATTAAGTTGTAATAATGATTATATTCTTTTGTGGGAGAACGTTAATATATATACCAATAAAAACAAGTTCAATGGAACAAGTTATTTTTGTATGATTATAATTATAAATTGCTTATGAATAGTATCAAAATGGTTAAATTTATCTATGTTGTTCCAATCATGGTATGCTAAATTTTAACATTATTATTTTTTTCATCATTTTTTTCAATTACATAACCAAAATTGATGATGTAATGATGACATTGAAAATGTCTATGGTAAAAATATCATAAACATTTTCAATGTCAAATTTGGCAATACATGTAACAAAAGCCATAATTTAACAAGAAAAAAGATATGTATTGAAATATACATTTGATGACATATTACTATATTATGGATTTGACTATCCAAATGTAATTGGACTTGCTCTAATATGAAATACAAAATATTCCCTGGGTGGATAATGCGTGTTCTCACTGATTGTTTCCTGCTGATTTCGACCAAAAAAATAGTACTAATAATTTTTTCTGATTAACTAAATGTCCGTTTCACCTCAAGAAATGAATGATTAGTTTGAGGATGAAGTGTCAGATATAAAGTATATGGAGAATATGTGACTGATTTAAAATTATTCAATATGATTAATTTTATATCGTAATTTTTTTTATATTGTATATTGAAAAATGTATACTATATGTTAAAAAGTTTATATTTTAAGTTGATGAATCTATATTGTTAGATTTTAATATATTTTATAACTAAAATCTGACAGTATACATTCAACAACTTATAGTATAATCTTTTCAATTTATAATATAAAATATAAAAGTTGCAATAGTACAAAATGGAAAATGATTTCTACTGTAGGCAATACCAAGAAAACTGCTGCAGAACCTTCTCCATCACATATTTATTTAAGGCATATTTTTAAATTTTAATTTGATTTTTCAAAATTTGAACTTGATGTGAAAATTGTTCCTGCAGTAGTTTCCTCCCTATTATCTACAACAGGAATAATTTCTCCTAGTATAAAATTATATTGGTGTAAATTTATTCGGAGAAATGTCGTTCTTAATTACAATTAATGTTTACAGAAAATTCTCTTAAGATATATGTTTTCAAAAATATTATCAAAAATATACAACTCGCATAAATAATTCCCATTTGATACAATTTGAATTTATCCCAAAACAAACCGCCTCTTTCCGTAACCAAAACTCATCAATTCATCAAATCTCAATCAAAACTCATCAAATTTGTTTCTAATGAATCTTATTTGATCTTACATGGAAAAATCATTCGCTTTCCATCCACAAAACATCTGAAATCTTTCAATTACATCTAAAATTCGATTTCGATCGTTTTGGGAACCCTAACTACAAAATCATTGTTCCTTGATCGTTTTTAGTGATTGAAGACTCTAAGCTACTTGTTTGGATTAGAATAATTTGGTTTGAGGATTGAATTTGATTGATTTTTTTTGCTTTTGCTACTTTTTCTGGGTTCTAAATTCGTTGGATTTGAACTGATGTACTATTTTGTTTTGAAACAGTGGGCCGATGTTTATTTATTGGTTTCTTTTTTAATTTTAAAAAAAAAATCATGTTTGATACTATGTAATAATATTTTTAATTTTATGGATATTATCTTATAAATTTTTGTTTTTGTTGATTTTTTCAGATTTTTGGATTTGTTGGATTTGAACTAACGCACTGTTTTTTTTTTTTGTCTTCATATTGGGTACTATGTAATAATGTTTTTAATTTTATGGATATCATGTTATAAATTTTTATTTTTGTTTATTTTTTGTGATATTTCGTTTTGATTTTTGGATTTGTTGGATTTGAACTGACGCATTGTTTTGCTTTATTTTGATGCACTATTTCAAATAGTGCTTCAGTTCATTGAAATAGGACGTCAGAATACTACCAATGCTTTACAATCTCAAATAGTGCGTCAGTACAACGAAACAGGACGTCTGAATAATTCTGCACTTCTTAGTTCTTGCTTCTTCTTTTTCTTAGAGAAAAAAAATATATTATTAACTAAATAAGGATTTTTTTTTTCAATTCTATTGATATCATGTTATAAATTTATGTTTATGCATTCGTTTAATCTTGAGTTTTTTTTTTTTTTGAAAAAAACAACAGACGCACAGTTTACATAACATAGGCGCGCTATTTGAATGAAATAGTGTGCCTATATTATGTAAACAGCGCGTCTGAATATTTTGTTCATATAAATAAAAACGAAGCATTGTTTTTAGTATGTCAATGAACGTTTGAATAATTAACTTGAATTTATGCATGCAGTTATCTTGTTATCAAATGATTATAATTTTTTTTATAAAGTTTGAATAAAAAAACTCTAATTGATCAATTTCATATTTTTTTCATTCGATTTTGTTATTGAAACAATAAGTCGTTCACGATTAAGGAGTGAAATTGAATTCGAGTGACGATGTCGATTGAAGGATGATTTGAGTTGGATTTGGATTGAACAATGGTTCGTCTTTTTCAGTGCGTCTGTTTTTGTAGGTTTGGGTTCAGTTACTCGAAATTATTTTGAATGGGAATTATTTTTTCGGATTATATCGGTTGGAATTTTTTTTTTTTTTTGTATTTTTTGAAATTTTCCCTATCGTTTAATATGAATAAAGATGCATGGCCGAATCATTATAAAGGCCTAACAGAAGAGACGATCCTAAGTTAATTCATCATTACTAAATCTCTTCTTGTGAATATTTAACTTTCGATGTATTTTTTTATGATATACTTCATTATATTGTATTTTTCTATTAATAACAAAAAAGATTCATTTTAGATTAAGTACTTATATTATGTTTTATAAACTTCAATTTATCGATTATTTATGCATTGTTCAATTATAAAAAAACTCCTAGTATTATTATCAAAAAAAAAAAGAAGAAGAAAAAAACAGTAACTTCTAGTATTGGATAATACATAAAGCCATCAACATTACTGTAATATGAGATAATGAAATACAAAAACTTAATTTTTTTAATGTGATTATTCATGTCATAATATATCAAAGAAAAGCTCGATCAAATAAAACATGTGTAATGTTGTTTCTCCAAGTTTTCAAATAGTTACTTAATCATTCATATGTTTGATAATGATTTTTTTTTTTTTTTGACAAGGCTTAATAATGAAGCTTTTACTTAATCACAAAAAATAAAAAATAATAAAATTTTTAATGATGCTAGTTAATTCATTGTGAAGTCTATCAATGAAAAATTCGCATATGAATGATTATTAATCAATAGAATATGAACATGTGGATGATCAATAAAAAAAACTTCTTACATTTATATTATATATTTGTATTGATAAGTGTCAGCAAGCAATACTATTAGATAGAATGACGAAGTCCAATACCTCTTCGTGATCGCTATGTCACGGGGATAGAGTTTCACTACCCGTGTGGCACTCAAGTTACTCATTTCTTCGCTTGAGTTTAGCCTACTCGTCACCCAAAGGTGATGTTTGAGGATTCAAGAGAGTATGGATTTGGAAACAAGCTTATATTGAGAACACTTGAGAGCTTACAAAGCTTTGAGAGTTTACAAGAATGAGATGAGATGAGATAATTTGCCTTGGCTAAAGGCCTCACCCCTATATATACTACTCCATGGAGAGTTCTAGATTTGATATGTATACTCTTCCATACTCTTCTTCTCCTAAGAATATACAAGAACTCCCTAGAAAACTCTTCCTAACTCTAGGGAATTCTAGAGAATTCCGGAGAACTCTAGAGTTTTCAAGAAAACTCTAGAAAAGTATGGAATTGTCTAGAGAAATGTGGAGAACTCTAGACAATTTCTCAACGCGAAGCTCATAAATTAGCCCGTCCGTGACATACTCCTCCACCTATGTCGCGAACGTCCTTATCGCGATGCCCTCGTATGACTCGGTCTTCTCCTTGAGTCGTCGCGAGAAATCTTCGAGCACCCATCTTGCCGTCTTGATGGGAGTTCCTTTCCGTGTTCCTTTGGCAAGACTTGTGAGATCTTCTTTGGCACCTCCTTTGCTATGTGAGAGATCTCACCTCCCTTCAAGTGAGTAGCTTCCTCACTTTTGATTCCCTTGAAGAGTTGCATGGTTGCGACCTTCCTCGCTTGATTGCTCGCCGCACCATCGGAACCCCGCAAACTCCATCATCCTTCGCTATGTGTAAAACATTAGCGAAGGGGATTGGTATCGCCTTCACACCCTCGATGAAGTCGATGCCAAGCACTAAAGGATAGTCGTCCATGGGAACGACCGTGAGATCCACTGATCCCTTCCAATCGCCAAGGCGAAGCCGCATGCCATGGGCCACGCCATCGATTGGTTCAGCCTTCGAGTTCATCGTCTTTAGCATACCTTGCTCTTTGTCGACTCGAAGTCCAAGTCGCTTTGCTTCTCTCCGCGAGACAAAACTGAGAGTTGCCCCGGTATCAACCAAGGCATGAGTTATGTACGAACCGATCACCGCATCGACGTACATCAATCCTTTCATTGAAGACTTCCCCTCCGTGGTCTTCACCGCATTAGGGATCCTTGATGAAGACTTCTCCTCCATGGTCTTCATCGCGTTAAGGATCCTCCAAGATCCCATCTCTTGCACGGGTTCCTCCTCCACCCGAGCAACCACTTGTCACGGGGATAGAGTTTCACTACCCGTGCCGCACTCAAGTTACTCACTTCTTCGCTTGAGCTCAGCCTACTCGTCACCCAAAGGTGATGTTTAAGAACGCAAGAGAGTTTGGACTTGGAAACAAGCTTGTATTGAGAACACTTGAGAGGTTACAAAGTTTTGAGAGTTTACAAGAATGAGATGAGATGAGATAGGATGCCTTGACCAAAGGCCTCACCCCTATATATACTACTCCATGTAGAGTCCTAGATTTGATATCTAGACTCTTCCATACTCTTCTTCTCCTAAGAATATACAAGAACTCCCTAAAAAACTCTTCCTAACTCTAGGGAATTCTAGAGAATTCCGGAGAACCCTAGAGTTCTCAAGAAAACTCTAGAAAAGTATGGCATTATCTAGGAAAATGTTGAGAACTCTAAACAATTCCTCAACGCGAACCTCATAAATTAGCCCGTCCGTGATAGTTAGGTAAGAAAATCAGTAGTGTGAAAATATCATGTGAAAGATTATCTCATTCATCAAAGACCAACTAACTCATGCTCGATACTACGTTTTATTAAATCTCCGGGATCCCAATTAAAAATCAATTGATAATAAATTGAACAATTCTTGATCTATATACTCCTTCCGTTTCATAATAGTTGAAACGTTACGTACTAAATGTACTATTCATTATATATTTCGATGCGTTACTTTTTAATAATAAATGATTTGGTACAAATGTCATTTTGGCTCACAATTGTAGTTCGTGGCATATACTATATTTGATGTTTTACGATAAATTTACAAAAAAACCGTTTGTTAATTTCACGGATCATTCGTAGTGTCATCATCTTTTTTTTTTGTTTATGTGGATAAGGAATCCAACCTTTTTGGGACGGGAGGAGTATGTGATTATATTGATTTTTCTAACTTCAATGTAGATGGAGCTTTCTCAACACACCACATTGACGAATGCTTTTTGTTTTTTTTTTTTTTTTACTTGAAGCACAAACATATATTTAGATGGCACGGAGTGCTGGTCTATTACGTCTATTGGACTCTGATATTATATTAAATCTCTAAGATCGTAAGTTAAAATCAATTGATAATGAGTGGAGTAATCCAGAATGATTGCATTGATTTATCAAACTTCAATATGGATAGAGCTTTCTCAACATGTTTAACCGGATAAATTTTAAATTCTATAATATATTTGGTGTCAACCAAGAGAGTACTCTTTGTGGCAATATTGATGTTGCCTCACGATTACTCCCGTTGCAAAATTTCATGGATAGAATGCATTTCTCTATCTATTGACATATGCACTAGTTGCTAACTTAAGATAGACACAGTTTAAGATGATCTCGGCGTTATGTCAAATGTAACTAGCCAATGGTTTGGTCTTGTCCTCGTCACAGGAAAACATATTTGGCTCTTTTGTTCGCGCACTGTGGCCATTCATTTTCCAGATCAGATATGCTATCAGCCAATGTTTTTCCCTTTTCAAGGTTGTAGTTTACTTTTTAAAAAAGCCAACTTGTAGACAACTATGCGGTTCTAGAGCACCTAATGTGAATCACCCAATGAAAAACATTTGATTTTTGGGCATGATAATGACTTGGCCCAATGCATAAATTAATGAGTCAAATACAACTTTAATTTGTTGGATTCTTACGATATATAGATATGGTTAACCAAGAAAATATTGAAAGATGTGTGTGTTTGAGATTGCATGTAGGATTGGTCACTAGGAGGGTTTCACACGTTTCACAAGGTTCTAAAGACGTAACACACATACATACTGATCATAGATGCATTCTTCATT
>JAOVYX010015050.1:0-29458 GCA_035668315.1 Drosera spatulata | reverse complement strand
GTGGGGGATTCTGGTCGGGAAGGTTCTCCCGATTTTCTCGAGGTTGAATCTAGACCTGCAATAGCAACGACCTCTGGGATTAATCCCGAGATCCTTCGAGGCCTGCCCCCAAACGAAGTCGGGTAGACCGCGTCCTAACGAGTATCCTACCTCCCTTACTGCCACGTCTGCCCTTCTCCTCTTTGATTCCTACCGAGTTGGGGAGTTTTTCGAATTCTATCTCCCTCGAAAAAAACATAGAATCCTATCCTTTTTTGAACCCGAGTTCCTCCCCTTCTATACCGACAACCTGGATGATGGATTTCGATTCTCTCCCCATCCATTCATACAATCCGTCTTCCGTTTCATGGGCCTTCCTCCCATACAGTTCACGCGCAATACGGTGTGACAAATCACCACCTTTTACCTTGCCGCCCTCAAAGTCGGGGGTCCCCGAGTCTGCTCTCTCCCGTCGGTTTTTCTTCAACTTCTTCCACATAAGTCAAAATAGGACTGAGTGATTGAGCCTGGCTATCTTCCCTTATCTCAAACACATGATGAACATTCCCAACAAGCATAAGGGTTGGAAGTCCAGGTTTCTTCTGGCAGTACTTAAGGACGGGCTAGATTAGCCCTTCCAAAGTTGGTGGGTCGAGAACCCGAACATCAAGGCCTTGAAAAAGCCCGAGATGACTAACGTCGAGACGAAGTCTTATAACCTCTTGGTGGAGTGGAAGAAGACCCCGGAGGGGAAGGGAATGTTCCTCTGTGGGGATATCCTGACAGAGGAGGAGCTGGTGAACCACGGCTTCGGTGGGTCCCGACCTCGCTATTTTTCTTAAATCTAGACTATTAACTCAGGACTATTTCTGACCGAACTCCAACTCTATTTTGTGGCTCCTCCCTAGCCGGTTTCTCTGGCTCCCACAGCTCCTGTCGACTCCGAGACCCAAGCTGAAGTCGGGGCCGAGATGGAAGGTGAGGCCCCCGTCGTAGAGGTCGTTGCTTACCAGAGGGCAAAGTGCTTCAAGCGAATGACGCAGAGGTCTCCAGCAAGGGACGTTCCTGAGTCTTTCACCCAGGTGGGAACTCAGGAAGATTACGAGGAGGTGCTTGAGGTACCTCCACTGAACTCTCGTCCTCCCACCGACGACACTCTAGGGTCGATGACTGGCTTATCGGAGGAGGAGATCTATGTAAGGATAGGGGCTCGGACAACTTCCATCGAGCACTTTGGTGAGATCATTGACACTTCTTTCTTCCCTTCCGCGCGGTGCTTTCGACCATACTGGTAATGCGCTTCGGAGACCTCCTGTCATTCTCCCGACTTCCAAGGTCGGAAGGCCATGCTCAACATGGTCCTCCCCAAGGACAGGGAGGAGTACGCCAAGCAAGGCCGAGTCAAGTTTGCCAGCAAACATACAATGATCTCTTTTGGATAAGTGTTCTAGTTTTGTTTTTGCCTTTTATTTTTCTGAGTTGGTTCTCTTGTTGACCTGACTTTATTGATCTCCGTAGACGGTGTACCGATGCTCCGAATTGGCCCACTATTGAGAGGCATCCGCAAGGACAGCCAACAAAACGAAGACCGAGTTCCGAGCTCTCAAATCGGCCAAGGAGGAAGCCGAGTCCCAGCTTGCTGCTGCCCAACTGAGGGTGGCCGGTTAAGACAATACAATAAAGGAGCTGGTGGCTGCTCTCTCTACTTGGGATGACGAGAACAAGGGGCTCGGCTAGAAGGTAATGGGGCTGGACAAAGGCTACAATGATCTTGACGCAATGCTGAAGTCGGCCAAGGTCGGCTTTCGTACTCAGAAGGAGGAGATCAGGATAAAGTATGCTGAGAAAGGCTTCAACCTGGGCTGCGAGATGGCCTTCAAAGAGATCTTTGAATTTGAGGAGGCCATTCTCAAGGTTCGGGGGAGAAGAAGCTCTTGTCCAATCTCTCTTTTACCGAGCTCATCTTCTGTCCTAACAGGTAGGTAGAGAAGGGTCAAGCTTTCATCGAGGAGGAAGAGCTAGCTTGGGAGGCCGTTGAGAAGGAGAAGGAGGTGGCCGAGGCCTCATCAGATGAGGACGAGGCTGGCACCTTGGGGCCCTCTGAGCGGAATTGATTTTGTAATGTAGGAGTTTAGGAACTCCGACTTCGAGGGTCTGTCCTGAGGTACGACCCTTTGTATCCATTTAATCAATGAATTTTTTTTTTCTCGACTTGGTTTGCCTTCCATTTTTGCTGTTAAGTTTCGTTGAACAACCGAGTACCGTCTTCACTTTATTTGATCAAAAAGATAGGAAGTTCTAAGTCGGGTTACATGACTTCTTCAAAATCTAATCCTAACTTTATAGGCTTCTCGACTAGGGTTCCCTTTAGTCATGCTCCTGAATTTGTAGGCTTCCCAAGTTGGGTTCCCTTTATGGCCAATTCCTTGACTTTCTTGGCTTCCCGAGTTGGGTTCCCTTTATAGCCAATCATGGGTAGTAGGATTTGAGGTCATCCCCGTTCAAAGTCCTCGGTAGTGGTGTCCATTTAGTCTTGAGATCTTATATGCCCCTCGAGTTAACGCCACGCTAACTCGGTAAGGTCCTTCCTACTTGTCTGCGAGTTTTCCCCCAACTTAACGGACTTCGAACTCGACCCTTCGGAGTACCAGGTTACCGAGTTCAAAGCACCTTTTCCAGACTCCTTTGTTGAAGTACCGAGATACCTTTTGTTAGTAAGCTCAGGCTTTGGTCAGTGCGGTTTCCCTTCTCTCCCCTATGAGATGGGGCTCTTCCCTTATTAGGTGTTGGTTTTTGTCGGATAGAAAACCCAATATCCTTGGGCTCGAATGCTCGATCTCTACTAGGACCACCACTTCTGTACTGAAGGTTAAGGCATATGGAGATTCTCCTGTGGACCTTTTTAGGGTTGTTCGGTATACCCATAGGGCTCCAGGGAGTTATTCGATCCATCTTCCTTTCGCTTTAGCTAACCTCCTGGACAAAGCCTTCTTTATTTCTTTATTCACAGCCTCTACTTGTTCACTGGACTGCGGATGTTTGACCGAGGCAAACCGTTGCTCAATCCCATGCTTCGAACAGAATGTAGCAAATCCTTTGCCTGTGAACTGGGTTCCGTTGTCTGAGATCAGAACTCGGGGCACTCCAAATCGATAGATCACTGACTTCCAGACGAAGCCGGTAGCAGCTCGGTCGGTTATCTTCGACACTGCCTCAGCTTCGACCCACTTTGTGAAGTATTCCACAGCCACTATCAAGAATTTTCTCTGTCCCGTTGCTAGGGGAAAGGGACCTAGGATGTCGATTCTCATTGCTGAAAAGGCCATGGGGCTTTTATAATGGTGAGCTCAGAAGCCGGTGCATTGATGATGTCGATAGTTCGTTGACACCGATCACAGTGTTTCACGAGCTCGGTGGAGTCGGCTCATAAGGTAGGCCAGTAGTATCCCTGCCTCAGGCATTTATGGGCCACAGTTTTGCTCCCGTGATGGTTCCCGCAGTCCCCTCCATATAGCTCGGCCAATATGGCCAAGCCTTCTTCTCTGGCAACGCACTTGAGAAGGGGGGACGAGTATGCTCTCTTGTATAGGTTATCGCCCATCATCGTGAACTCGGGAGCCTTACGTCTGACTTTGAGGGCAGTCTGTGGGTCTTTGGGGAGCGTCCCATCAAGGATGTAACCCCGGATTTCGTCCATCCAAGACTGGCTAACGTCCAAAGGGAGCGCCTCCGCTCTCGTCACTTGTTCTGGCCTCGAGGCGGCAACTATCTCGGTGTAGTATCTAAGCTTGCCTGGCTTTTCTTCAGTTTTAGCACAGCAGCTGAGGCGATCGATCATCATGTTTGCCCCCCTGGGAATTTATTGTACTTGGAGTGTAGGAAGTTCCCTTAGACAGTCTTTGAGCTGCTTTCCAGTACCCTTTCATGGCCTCCCCGACTTCACATAGGCCATTCATTTGTTCGGCCACGAGCTTGGAGTTAGGCTTCGACTGCTGAGGTGCCCAAGTGCCTAACTAGCCGAAGTCCCTAGATCAGGGCTTCGTACTCGACCGAGTTGTTGATGGCGGTGAACTGGAGTTCGATTGCACGAGGTAACTTCCATCCCGTAGGAGTGATCAGGAGTACCCCTGCTCTTGTCCCCCTTACATTTGATGATCCGTTAATGTAGATCTTCCATGGCCTGCCTCCCTCAACTCGATCTTCCCGAGTTTCTGAGGTCAGGCCATTGGAAAATCAGCACTCATCTAGGAAATTGGCTAATGCTGGTGCCTTGATTGTAGTTTTGGGTTTATAACATAAATCGTACTCGCTCAACCCGATGGACCATTTGATTAATCTTCCTCAGAATTGAGGCTTGAACAAGACTTGCCTTAGAGGCTAGTCGTCACTATTACAATGGGGTGTGCTTGAAAGTAGGGATGAAGCTTCCTTGACGTACTTACTAGTGCTAGAGCCAGCTTCTCTATTCGGGGATACCTAATCTCTGCGTCATGTAACACCCTGCTTACGAAGTAGACTGGTATTTGTTTGCTTCCTTCCACCCTCAGCAGGACGGCTGAGACGGCGTCGTCCGAGGCAACGAGGTAGACCAGCAACTCTTCCCCGTTGTTTAGCTCATATCATTCATTCTTTAATTCTACTTTTTGCTATATATCTAGACGTCTTTGCATGAAAATCTTGATGTTTAGTCAAGTTTTTGTACATAAGTGAACTTTGATGTGTGTTAATGTTTCTCTAGGCAAAACAGACATTACATGGACGAGTAAGACGTATCAAAGAAGAATAATCGAGCTAGGAGCTTAACGGATCAAAGGATTGAGGAACGAAATGGTTTTGAACCCTGGGACATAGAATACAAAGTGCTCGGGCGTTTTGTTCTTCCAAGCCCGGGCGCCAAGCCTTGTTGCCATTCGAAATTCACTGCAAAGCGCCCAAGCGTTTTAAACCCTGCTCCCGGGCGCGTGTCGACGAAATACTGTTGAACTTGTGTATAAAAGACCTCTTAGGCTAATTGTATGATGGAGAACATTTTGGTGCGAAAACAATACGAATTTGATTAATTTTGCCATCATTTTGGGAGATTTTGTTAGAGAATCGTGATTAGAAACAAGACAATCTTGACGCGTCCTATGAAATTACGTTGTTATTTTGCTTATTTCATCTCATTTTACTTGAATTGTGATCTTAATTCTTATTAGTGTTGATGATGATGATCATGCACATGAGGTGTTTGATGATTCGTCTTGATCCCCTCATGATTGGCTAAACTCCTAGTGGGGGTTGTGATAGTTGGAAGGTTGTGTGGAATGTTGTGATTGTTGTAGATCTAGTCGATTAGGATTGCAATCTAGGTTTATGGTTATGCTTAAATGTTTCGATGACTTGATCACCCGACGTAAGATCTAGGATACGTATTGATTCCGGAAGGATAGGTAGGTATCGGATCATGGCCATTCACCCATACATTGAATGCATGACCGAGAGGTTGCATGCGTGACGTGTTAATCGTTAACGGGAACTAGAGTTTAGACTAGTTAGACGTGACGGCCTTTCATCGAATGATGCTAGAGGCAGTGTCGTGCTAGAATAAGTTTATATTTCGAGAGAACTTAGACTTCACCTTAGGACCCGATTGGGATCACTTGAAACGTCTAGATCAACACTTAGTAAATACACACACAACCGAAAGACGACATCACAATCCCTCCCTTCTCCTATATCTTAGACTCGATTCTATTCAAGTTAGGTAGTCTTATTTAGCTATTTAGTTAGTAGAGCTAATTTTACATTCAAACCTCGCTATGCTTGATTGTTTGACCCAAGATTAGCCATCATACTTCGATTGTTAGAATATTTGATCCTCGTGGGAACTATAGCTTTTACTCATTTATTATTTACTACACGGCACGTACGCTTGCGTTCTAACCCGAATTACAAGTCGTCAAACAAGTTTTTGGCGCCGTTGTTGGGGATCGAAAATTTTTACCATTGTAGTCAATAGCTATCTTGCGCTTCTACTCTTGCCTTTTCTTGATTCTTTGATTCCATTTGAGTTGTGTGTGATTGTTGCTCTTGTAGGTCACACTCTTATGCATGCAAAGGTTGTCTCACGGACCCTTATTCCCTTTTGATCCCAAGATCAAGAGGACCCTCCGAAAGAACCTCAAGCAACACAAGCTCAACTCTCATACTCCATCAACCTCAATGGAACCCCAAGGCAATCAACAAGGCGACCTCAATCCTCTTCCTCAACTTTCTCTAAACCCAATGGAGAATATCCAAGCACAAATTCAAGCCACCATCCAAGCCGTGGCACAAGCGGCTAGAGTGGGTGTTCCTCCTCCTCAACCGGTTCTATCATCCATGAAAGAACAAGCAATGCCGAAGGTACTAAGTGAATATAGTGCCATTGTGACACCTCCCATCGACGAAAGAAACTTTGAGATCAAGCCGTCACTCATCAATATGATCCAAGGGGAGCCCTTTAGTGGGCATCCTAGTGAATGTCCTAACAATCATCTTGCAAAGTTTCTTATGCTCACTAGCGCAATAAAGGTTAATGGGGTATCCGAAGAGACTATTCGGCTCTTTCTCCTCCCTTTCTCCTTGAAGGGCAAGGCCTCGAAGTGGCTTTTCAACCTCCCTCCCCCCTCAATCTTCACGTGGACCGACATGGCTCAAAAGTTTCTAGCAAAGTTCTTCTCGCCGGCCAAGTTGGCCAAGCTTCGACCGGTATTACAACCTTTACTCAATATGACATGGAGACCCTTCATGAAGCTTGGGAGCGCTTCAAGGAACTCCTCAAAAAGTGCCCACATCATGGTTTGTCTGATTGGATGCAAACGAAAAGTTTCTTCAAGGGACTTCACCATGAATTCCGAGTTTCTCTTGATATAGCGACAAAGCAATCTTTCATGAATCTTGATTATCATACCGTATGCAATCTCTTGGATTCTATGACTGATAGCTCATATCAATGGCCGGGTGAACGTTAAACTCCAAGGAAAGCGGGCGTGATTGAGCTAGATCATGTATCTTCTATTATGAGGCAATTGGATGTTCTTACAAAGCAAATGAGTGGTTTGGCTTTGGGTTCTACAATAGGTTAAGTAAACTCTATCCAATCTCCTATGTAATCTTCTATGCAATCTTCACCCTCTTCTTGTGATCTTTGTGGCGGATCTCATGATCAGGTCGAGTGTCATTTGTAAGTAAATATGGCTCAAGCTCAATATATGGAACAAATTGCTTACGGGCAAGGTTTCAACAGGCAAAGTTACGCACGACCTCAATAAGGTGGAAATCAATATTACAACCCCAACAACGCAAGAAATCATCCGAGTTTCTCTTGGAGGAACAATCAAGCGGCTCTTACATCGTCGGGTTTCAATCAAGCACCACACCAGCCACAACCTCCTAAGAGTAATCTTGAAGATGTCTTGGCAAAATACATTGCTAAAACAGATGAGAACTTTCAAAGGCATGACACCATACTTCAATGTCATGGAGCATCATTGAAGAACTTAGATAATCAAGTTGGGCAAATTGCTAATATTCTTACTCAAAGGACACAAGGATCTCTTCCTAGCATAACGGAGACCAATCCAAAGGAGCATGCTAAGGCCATCACAACACAAAGTGGTAAAGCAATTAAGGATCCTAGGTACCCTAAGCAAGATGAGGGCAAGGAAAATGAAGGAATATCTACTCAAGCAAAGGTTGATGCTCCAAACATGACACAATCTTCCAAGGTGCCCTCTACACTCTTTCCCGACAATCCCGCTCCATATGTGCCAAAGATTCCCTATCCTCAAACCTTTTATGTGCACAAGCTCGACAAACAATTCGATAAGTTCTTGGAGGTCTACCATAAGCTACACATCAACATTCCATTTGCGGAAGCCTTAGCTCAAATGCCTTCTTATGCTAAGTTCATGAAGGAAATCTTATCTAAGAAGTGCAAACTCGAGGACTTTGAGACCGTGAAGCTTAATGAAGAGTGTAGTGCAATCATCCAAAGGAAGCTACCACAAAAATTAAAGGACCCGGGGAGTTTCACTATTCCTTGTGTCATTGGTAATCATACCTTTAATCGTGCTTTATGTGATCTTGCTGCCTCCATTAATCTTATGTCTTTGTCTATTTGTAGGAAATTGGGTTTGGGTGAAGCTCGTCCAACCATCATTTCTTTGCAACTAGCGGATCGATCCATTACTTATCCTTAAGGCATAGTGGAAGATGTATTGGTGAAGGTTGGCACCTTGACCTTCCCGGTGGACTTTGTTGTCTTAGAGATGGAGGAAGATGATAAGGTGCCGATTATTCTTGGGCTTCCTTTTCTCGCCACCAGAAGTACTCTTATTGATGTAAAGAAAGGGAAAGTGACGATGAGCATCCAAGATGAAAGAGTCACATTTGATGTATTTAGAGCCGTGAAGTAACTGAACGATCCCTCGTCTTCTTCTTGCATACGGATTGATATTATTGATTCTTACGTCCAAGAGACATTCAACTCTTCTTTTAATGACTCACTTGAAGCATGCCTTCTTAGATTGGAAGATGAGGATGATAATTCTTTGTATAAGATTATCGCGAGACTTGATTCTTTCCCTATTATGTATGTGCAAACTCATGTAGAACCCTTGGTTCGAGATAGCTTGGGGGAAGACAAGGAGGCAAAAGCAACTCTTGAGTTGAAGGAGCTCCCGCCTTATCTTAGATACACATTCTTGGGCACGAATTCCACTTTGCCGGTGATCATCTCTATAAGTCTAGACCCCGAACAAGAAGAGAAACTTCTCCGTATTCTTCGTGAGCACAAAATCGCTATTGGGTGGTCAATCGGTGACATCAAAGGCATCCATCCTTCTTATTGTATGCACAAGATACTCATGGAGGACAACTTCAAGCCAAGTGCGGAGCATCAAAGACGCCTCAATCCTAACATGAAGGAGGTGGTTCGACAAGAAGTGTTGAAGCTTTTGGATACGGGGATCATTTACCCCATTTCCGATAGTGAATGGGTGAGTCCCGTACAAGTAGTGCCGAAGAAGGGTGGCATGACCGTGATTTGAAATGAGAACAATGAGTTAATTCCAACTCGAACGGTGACCAAATGGAGAGTGTGTATTGACTACCGCAAGCTCAACAAAGCTACCTGTAACGATCACTTTCTACTTCCTTTCATCGATCAAATTCTTGATCGTCTTGTGGGATATGCTTATTATTGCTTTCTTGACGATTTTTCAGGCTATAATCAAATCACAATCGCTCCCGAAGACCAAGACAAAACTACCTTCACTTGTTCTTATGGAATATTTGCTTATCGTCGGATGCCCTGTGGACTTTGCAATGCTCCCGCAACGTTCCAAAGGTGCATGATGGCCATCTTTTTGGACATGATGGAGTGTTTCATTGAGGTATTCATGGATGACTTTTCGGTCTTTGGTGCTTCATATGATGCATGCTTGAAAAATCTTGCTCTTATATTACAACGATGTGTTGAGACTAACCTTGTCTTGAATTAGGAGAAGTGCCACTTCATGGTTGAAGAAGGGGTGGTTTAGGGGCATAAAATATCCTCAAAAGGGATAGAAGTCGACCGAGTTAAGATTGAAGTCATCGACAAACTTCCACCATCGTCTAATGCTAAGGGTGTGCGAAGTTTTCTTGGCCACGTCGGTTTCTACTGACGGTTCATCAAAGATTTCTCAAAAATTACTGAGCCACTTTGCAACCTTCTCGAGAAGGATGTTTCTTTCACTTTTGATGAGCAATGTTTGAAGGCATTCCAAGTGTTGAAGCATGCTTTAGTGTCGGCACTGGTGATTGTAGCTCCTAATTGGAATCTTCCATTCGAGCTAATGTGCAACGCTAGTGATTATGCCATTGGCGCGGCCTAGGCCAACAACGGGACAAAATCTTTCATGCTATATACTATGCTAGTCGGACGCTCTTCGATTCCCAACTCAACTACACCACTACCGAAAAAGAACTTTTAGCCTTGGTATTTGCCTTTCACAAATTCCGATCTTACGTGATCGGAACCAAGGTCATCGTGTGGACCGACCATTCGGCTATCAAGTATCTTTTTGAGAAGAAGGATGCAAAACCACGTCTTATCCGCTGGGTTCTTCTTCTTCAAGAGTTTGACTTTGAAATTAAGGATAAGAAAGGTACGGAGAATCTTGTTGCGGATCATCTTTCTCGGATTGAATAGCATGAGGGACAAGGTACGGACTTAACACCAATCAATGAATCTTTCCCGGAGGAGCAACTCTTCACCATTAACATGGCAAGTGTTCCATGGTTTGCGGACTATGTGAACTATTTGGCAAGTGGTATGCTCCCTTCGGAGATGTCTTATCAACAAAGAAAGAAATTCTTGTACGATGTACTCTTCTATCTATGGGATGAGCCCTTTCTATACAAGTAATGTCCGGATAATATGATTCGAAGATGTATTCCGGAAGAAGAGATGGCGGATATTCATTTCCATTGTTATTCTTCGGATTATAGTGGGCATCTTGGTGGCAACAAAACTGCCGCAAAGGTACTCACCTCGGGATTCTTTGGCTTTCTTTGTTTAAGGATGCTAATGCTTGTGTTGCGGCTTGTGATCGTTGCCAAAGGACCGGTAATATTTCTTTCCAGGATGAGATGCCTTTGAACATTCTTTTAGAAGTTGAATTATTCAATATTTGGGCCATTGACTCCATGGGACCTTTGTCTTCATCTTTTGGCAATAAATATATCCTTGTGGCCGTTAACTATGTTTCGAAGTGGGTTGAGGCTATTGCAACTCCTACTAATGATGCCCGGGTTGTTACCAAATTCTTAAAGCGAAACATCTTTACAAGATTTGGAACCCCGTGGGCAATGATTAGTGATGGAGGCTCTCACTTTTGCAACCGGTAATTTGATACTCTTCTAGGCAAATATGGTGTCCGGCACAAGGTGGCAACGCCTTACCATCCTCAAACAAGCGGCCAAGTAGAAATCTCCAACCGAGAAGTGAAAAGGATTATTGAGAAAACCGTGAACTCATCCCGGAAGGATTGGGCGAAGAAGCTAGATGATGCTTTATGGGCTTATCGCATGGCCTTCAAAACACCAATAGGTACCTCTCCGTATCAATTGGTGTTTGGAAAGGCATGTCATTTGTTGGTTGAGTTAGAACACAAGGCTTATTGGGCGACGAAGTTCTTAAACTTTGATATTCAAGAAGCGGGGGAGAAACAATTTCTTCAACTTAATGAGCTTGATGAATTCCGATGCATCGTCCATGAGAACGTCAAGCTTTATAAGGAGAGAGTTAAGGCGTGGCACGAAAAGAAGATTTTTTCACTGGGAGTTCTTCCCGGGTCAAACAGTTTTTCTCTATAACTTCCGTTTTCGACTCTTTCCCGGGAAGCTTAAGTCTCGTTTGTCAGGCCCTTTCAATGTAAAAAAGGTACATCCTGATGGAGCCATAGAACTTGATTGTGCCGGATCTTCATTCACGGTAAATGGACAACGGTTTATGGCATACTATGACGGTAATGTTCTTGGCCCCTCTTCTACCATCACTTTAAGGGATCCTTGATCTCGTTGGCCATGTCGGGCTAAGGACGTTAAACCAAACACTTTGTGGGAGGCAACCCACAAGGGAGTTCTTTTCCTTTATTCTCAATAAGTGGTTTAGTTGGGTGAATTGATGAGTTGTGATGAGTTTTGATGAATACATGTGTAGAATGGGTTGGAATGGATTGTGATGATGAATTGGGGATGGAATTCATGATAAGTATATGACTTGGGTTGTGATTGAGACCAAATTTCTATACTAAAGAGGGGTTCTTAACCATGCACTCAAGGTATTTGACGATATGTTTCTTAAGATTTTGCATCTACTATTAATGCTTGATGACTTACGATGCACTCTCATTATCATCGATCACCTATATGTAATCCATGCATTCACTTTTCGCTCAATTTGATGTCGTCAACGCGCACTAACATTTTGTGATCTTAGGTACAATGGCAGGTAGACGTGACAAGGGCAAGAAGGTCTCCGCCGAAGCTCAATCCTCTGGTACGAGTGCCCCACCTCGGGAGCAAGGGCCTCCGCCTAGCCTCGCCACGTTCACACGGCCTGAAGCGATGGTTCGCTATCATGCGATCATCGCAAGGGAGTCTATCGTGGAGCGACAGGTTGACGCCCACTACTTCTCGCAACACATTGGCGAGCGGGGTTGGACGGCATTCCGCGAGATGCCGGAGGAGGCCTTCAAATCACTCGCAGCTGAATTCAACCCCAATGTGCCGACAACCCCAGCCACCCAGAGAAGATGGTGCGAAGACGACTAGTGTTTTGGGGCGAAGACACAATCAACAACTCGTTCTTTACCCCCACCGTCGGCAACTCTTACCCGCCGTTGTTCAATCGTGAAGTGAACCTTGTGATCGCAACACCACCTAAGAAATTCTCAACTACCTTTGCCGTCGTAACTCTGGCACACAATGGACATTGGACGCTTCGACACGCACCACCCCAATCCACTTCAATGCGAGCTTCCTCAACAAGAACGCCCGTATCGTGTAACACCTCGTGATCAATAACATTCTCTCTTCGGGGAATCGATCCGAGGTGACCACGATGAAGGCGCACCTCATCTTTCAGCTATTAAAGCAATGCCCGGTGAATCTTGGGCGGGTATTATTCTCGTCTCTTCGAGAATACCTCCAAGGCTTCGGCTCGGGACTCACACTTCTGAGGATCGGCCGCCCTCAATTCATTGCCAGACTATGCTTCAAAGCTGGAGTCGTTACCAACAAAGCCGACATTATCGTCAAGACGCCTAAGTTCGATGACACATGGATTCATCGCATCCGGAGGCAATGGCGAAGGGGTGAGCGCGGGCAAGCGACGGAGGAGGACGAGAAACAACATGATGCTATGGAGGAAGATGCTCTCATGCTTCTCCATCTTCAGGGACCACCCGACATGGGTTATCGTGTGGCTCATCTCAAGGCCGAGGTGGCAAGCATTCGTCGTAAGCAGCGTGAGTTCTATGTCATGCACGAGGAGGGCTCATCTATACTTGGGAGTCTCAGGATGTGCTGTTGCATCAACTTCATGCGATGTAGCGAGGCGAGCGCGACATCTACCACTTCCTGCCATGTCCTCACTTTCAGCATGACGATGATCCATATCGAGAAGGCCCAGGACCATCCGCCTCGCACGAGTAACTCGTCAGGTCGTATTCCACCAACTTTTATTTCTATAGCCCTCTTTTGCATCAAGCGTCTGCGTCGTGCTAAGCTTGAGGAAGGGAGTTTGAGTCGTTTCAGGAGTCGTGTCGCGAGTTGGTATAAGGTGTGTCGTGTCGTATCGAGTCCATTTTATCTTTACCGCTATTTTATTTATGTTGGGATAAACATGTACCTCATTTGCATTCGGATTTTGACAAGGTATCTTTAGCTTGGATCTTCTTGTTTTTGAGTTATGCTTTGATTCATGCATTGGAGGTTCTTTGACCATTAGCGATGTATGCTTATGTGCCTGAGATTTACCATCTTGTGACGGTAACGCCCGAGATTTTAAGATAGTTCAATTTGAATCGTCATGTATCCTATGGCAGGGTGTTATCCAACTTTTCATGAAAAGTAACTCCTAGCATATACATGATTGGGGGGAATCCAAACACGGGGGAGTGTAGCATTATGAGGTTGAAACCTTTATAACACCATTAGCTAGGAGTTATTAGGTATTGGGTTGGCGGTAAGGCGGTGGAATGTGTGATCATGATTCATTTACTCATTTTGTGTTGCCGTGAATTCTGCAATCCTCTTCTTGATTTGAAAAGCCATTACTCTCGAGTTTTCTATATCCTTGATTCTCACTTTTTACTTGATTGCCTTGTGCTTAACTGTTATGGGAATGGTATTGATTTTTCATGCTATGAATCCCTCCTTGTCATTCTCTCTTGAACCCTCTCTTGGTGTAGAGTCAAGGCGGCATGGTTTGGAAGGTTATATGGAATGTGAATGAACACATGCTCGATTTGGCACACAATGTGTCTTGAATTATATCTTGTTGTTATTTAGCCAATGTTGTAACATGGTAATATTTAAACCGTGAGGCCACGATGTAAAAAAATAAATAATAATAAAATAATAATAAAATAAAGAAAAGAGATAAAGAGCCCAAAATTGTTTTATGTCTCGAGAAGTCACCTTCTCAAAGAGGGGTGAATCGAGAGGATGAGGTTAAGGGTGTGTGTTTCATTCTTGCCGAAGCACAACGCTTCATGTTTAGGGATTATTTGGAGCGTGCCGGTACCTTGACATACACTTCCCTTCATTCTTCCCTAAAACCTTACATAACCCTCATGATTTACACTTCTTTTCTACTTTGTTCACATATCATTTCCGACCCTTGTTATGAATCTTGGTTGCACATTGGGTGTGGGTAAGAGGGTGGATAATACTCGAACACTTCTTGCTTAGGGTATTTATTTAGGTTGAATCCTCATCTTGGCATGATTTGTTGGTGAGCTTTTATGAAAATGATACTCAAGGTCATGCGGGTGGTGAGAGATGCTTGCTAAGGAGTACATTTCATGACATTCGGATATACTCATGCAAGTAGGATTGTGGTGAGGATGAATTGTCTTGCATAATAGGTCGAGTGGTACTCCCTTACCATTAGATGGTAGTCTTGGGTTAGCTAGCATCCTTCATTATGTGTTATTGGACCTACATTGCTTGAGGACAAGCAATAACTTAAGCTTGGGGGAGTTGTTTAGCTCGTATCATTCATTCTTTAATTCTACTTTTTGCTATATATCTAGACGTCTTTGCATGAAAATCTTGATATTCAGTTCGGTTTTTGTACATAAGTAAACTTTGATGTGTGTTGATGTTTCTGTAGCCAAACGGACATTACATGGAGGAGCAAGACATATCAAACAAGAATGATCGAGCTAGGAGCTTAACGGATCAAAGGATTGAGGAACGAAACGGTTTTGAAACCATGGAACACAGAATACAAAGCACCCAGGCATTTTGTTCTTCCAAGCCCGGGCGCCAAGCCTTGTTGCCATTCGAAATTCACTGCAAAGCACCCGAGCATTTTGAACCCTGTGCCCGGGCACGTATCGACAAAATCCTGTTGAACTTGTGTATAAAAGACCTCTTATGCTAATTATATGATGGAGAACATTTTGGTGCGAAAACAATACGAATTTGATTAGGGTTTTGCCATCATTTTGGGAGATTTTGTTGGAGAATCGTGCTTGGAAACAAGAGGATCTTGACACGTCCTATCAAATTGCTTTGTGATTTTGCTTATTTCATCTCATTTTAGTTGAATTGTGATCTTAATTCTTATTAGTGTTGATGATGATGATCATGCACATGAGGTGTTTGATGATTCGTCTTAATCCCCTCATGATTGGCTAAACTCCTAGCGGGGGTTGTGATAGTTGGAAGGTTGTGTGGAATGTTGTGATTGTAGTAGGTCTAGTCGATTTGGATTGCGATCTAGGTTTATGGTTATGCTTAAATATTTCAACGACTTGATCACCCGACGTAAGATCTAGGATACGTATTGATTATGAAGGATAGGTAGGTATCGGATCATGGCCATTCACCCATATGCATGACGTGGGAATCGTTAACGGGAACCCGAGTTTAGACTAGTTAGACGTGACGACCTTTCATCGAATGATGCTAGAGGCGGCGTCGTGCTAGAATAAGTTTATGATTCGAGTGAACTTAGACTTCACCTTAGGACCCGATTGAGATCCCTTGAAACGTCTAGATCAACACTTAACAACTACACACACAACCGGAAGACGACATCACAACCCCTCCCTTCTCCCATATCTTAGACTGGATTCTATTCAAGTTTGGTAGTCTTATTCAGCTATTTAGTTAGTAGAGCTAATTTTACATTCAAACCTCGCTATGCTTGATTGTTTGACCCAAAATTAGCTATCATACTTTGATTGTTAGAATATTTGATCCTGGTGGAAACGATATCTTTTACTCATTTACTACTTACTACACGACGCATACGCTTACGTTTAACGTGACTTACTAGTCGTCAAACACTCGTCCTTTCATTTTGATAGCAAGGGCATTTCCCCAAGATAGCTTTTCAGTTCTTTGAAGGCTTTTTGGCAAGTCGGCGTCCACTCCAGACCCGAGGTGGCACGCCTTAGCACTTTGAAGAACGGCAGGGTCCTTTTTGAGCCTCGAGAGGTGAATCTCCCGAGTGCTACTAGGCATCCCGTTAGCTTCTGGATTTCCTTTTTGGTGCGTGGGGGGTTCATGTCATGGATGGCTTGAACCTTTGCTAGGTTGGCTTCGATGCCCCGGCTTATGATCATGTACCCCAGGAACTTTCCAGACTTCACACCAAATGTGCACTTCGCCAAGTTGAGGCGTATGTTATAGTTCGTGAGGACCTGGAACTTCTTCTCCAAGTCGGTAGTGTGGGCTGCCGATTTCAGGGACTTAGCCAACATGTTGTCCACATACACCTCCATGGTCTTTCCTAACATTGGCTTGAAAACCTCATTTGCCAACCTCTGGTAGGTGGTCCCGGCGTTCTTGAGTCCGAACGGCATGACCCTGTAGCAATAGGCCCCTCCTTCAATGATGAAGGAAGTCTTGACCCTATCTTTAGGCGCCATTTGGATCTGATTATAGCCCGAGAACGCGTCCATGAAGGATAGGAGCTCGTATCCAGAGGTGGCGTCCACTAGTTGGTCAATTCAGGGTAGAGGGTAGCAGTCTTTCGGGCAACCCTTGTTCAAATCTATAAAGTCGACGTACATCCTCCACTTCCCATTTACCTTTTTCACCATGATCACGTTTGCCAACCAGTTAAGGTACGAGCTCCCTAATGAAGTCGGCACCAAGGAGTTTGCTCATCTTTTCGACGATGGGCTTATTCCTCTCCCGTGCGAAGCTCCTTTTCTTTTGCTTGACAGGTTGGGCTTTAGGGTCGATCGAGAGTCGGTGCACTATAACGTTTGGATCGATCCCCAGAATATCCTCGGGTCCCCAAGCGAAGACGTCTGAGTTGCTCATCAGGAACCAGATCAACTCCTCGGGTCGGCTCCTTCAACTCGGCCGCAATGCGAACGGTTCAGTCCATGCTCCCTTCTCCAGAAGGACGACCTCAACTGCCTCTACTGGTTCAGGACCCTCAATTCGGTCCCGGGAGTTTAGGTACAGAGGGAAGGTTTCCCGCCCCTTACCTGCCTTTTGCTTAAGCGTGGCATCCTATCAGCATCGGGACTCCTTTTGGCTTCCCTTCATCTGGCCTTCCCCATTTGGGGTTGGGAACTTGAGGCTGAGATAGCAAGGAGCTACGACTATCCTTAGGTCCACCACAGTTGGTCTCCATATTATCCTGTTGTATGCCGAGGGAGGTCTACCACCAGAAAGTCAACAACTCGAGTCACTGTCCTGTTGGTGCCTCATCCCCAAGGACAACCGGGAGAGATACATACCCTTTAAGGAATACAGAGTTCCCAGTGAATCCGACCAAGGGGATTTTGAAAGTTTTCAGGTCTTTGTTTTCCAGCCCCATCTTGTTGAACGCAGAGTAGTACAGGACATCGGCAAAGGAGCCACTGTCCACCAATATCTTGTCCACGTCGAATTCCCTAATGTGAAGGGTCAGGACCAGAGCATCGTCGTAAGGGAAAGCGATCCCTGACCCGTCCTTCTGGTGGAAGCTGACTTCAAGGTCTCCCCTGGGCCTCTTGTTCTTGTGTCCCGAGCCCGTGGAGATGTTGAGCTCAGGAAGGATGGGACTGTACACAGGTGGAAATGGAAAGAACCCTCCCGAGATGACGTTGATCCTCGATCTTTGCTTTGGGCCGTCATTCATTTTGTGCGGTGGAGAGCGGGTCTTTTCCCGAGGTCTTTGTGACAACCTTTCCCAAGGTCGAGATTGGTCTGCCACAAACCTTTTCAGGGCTCCCTTTCTGATCAACTCCTTTATGGCGTCCTTGAGGTGACGACACTCTTCTGTGACGTGCCCGTGATCTTTATGATACAGGCAGTAGCGGAAGTGTCTTGGTTGTTTCCTCGGGAACGTTACTTCTCCAAGTTCGTCTCGAGGAGGTTTTCTTCCCGAGCTGCCATAAGTACCTCAGGTCGAGGGGTATTGAGCGATGTATGTCAGGGATAGGTAGAACCCTTCTTCCCTTTCTTCTCTTTCCTCCCTTCCCGACTTGAGGAGGGTATCCTTTCTCCAAGTCGGGAATGGGCGGTGCCCCGATTTCTCGAGTTGAATTCTCCCTTGGTCAGACCTCTGAAGTAGTCCTGGACGCCATTTTGGCTTCAGTAGACACATGTTGGCTGATTTTTGCCAACAGGGTGGTGTACATCCAGGGGCGCTTCAGAGTCAGGTCATATGCTAGGCTCCGGTTCTTCAGTCCTTGGACCAGGGCTTGACAGATGTTGGAGTCCTCCGCCTTCTTAATGTGTACAACTTCAGAATTGAACCTTTGAACATAGCTTCTCAAGCTTTCATTTGGTCTTTACTTTACCTCATAGAGGTGTTCAGAGGTCAGCTGGATCCTTTGACTGTTGATGAACTTGGTAGTGAACGCCTTAGCTAGGGCTTCAAACGATCTGATAGATCCCGAGGGGAGGCCGTTGAACCACACCCGAGCCGATCCCCTGAGCGAGGTCAGGAAGGCCTTGCAGATGATGCCATCCGATGCGTCGCACAAGTTCATGGAGGTCCAGAAGGTCTGGATGTGGTCAAAGAGATAGCCTATGCCGTTATAAGATTCCGTCGCGGGCATCTTGAACTTGTCATGCGGGACTTCCCTATTGATTTCGGGAGTGAAGGGCCTCTCCATCCTCAGTCCGACTTCGTGCTTCGGGTCTCGAAGAGTCTCTTTGATTATCTTGAAGAGCTCCTCGACCCTTTCCTTCAGCTCATGGGTGAGGTCGAGAGTTGCCTCTACCCTTTTGGCTCTTCTGGGGGACGGTTTCCGACCGACCTTGAAATAAGGAGACTTCTCAGGTCCTCCGCAGGGGTGATTGAGTGGGAATGAGTGTGTATGGATTCCCATTGTCCTTCTTGCAGAGCCTTATGTCGGTTCAGGTGGTGCCTGAGGTCGGCTTGGGGTACCGTCCTGCGTTGGTCCCGAAAAGGGGGGACCAACTCGGGCTGAACACTTAGTCCTGCTCCAACCTGAGGCGGGGGCAGCCTTTAGTTCAGTAGATCGGTCATCGTCCTCATGATGGTCGTGGTGCGCTCCTCCATCTAAAGTCACTGCTGCGCTATCTTCAGGTCCCGTCGCCTCATCCTCCTGACCCACTTGAAGGGCGGGGAGTCGGGACGGCCTTTGCTGGTCATCGCTACGGGCTTGTCGTGTCTGATCTCGAGTACTATAACGACTTCGCGTCATTGGACTTGGCCCCACAACGGGCGCTAAATTGTTTGTGTCGAAATCGGAAACGTCAGGTCCGAGTTCAGAAGTCGGGCCTAAGCTTCTTGTGCCTAGGCGGGGGTGTGCTGGATCGGTTGATTTGGGCCTGGTCCAGATGTGGAAAACTATAAGGACCTGAAACAACAAACTCGGTTAGTCGGGATGGAGGTGAAATCCTTGGGGACCTGCTCCGATGCCTAAGTTAGTCTTTATTCGAAAATGGCTACAGTGACTGAAATGGTAGAGTTGGGGTCCAAAGAAAGTTTATCTTTATGGGTAATAAATGAGGATATTTATAGAGCAATATTCACCCTTTATATGATGGACACTTTTTACCTTCTTAGAAGGTGTGAGACTTGGTCATCCATGAGGTGCCAGTTTGCTTTTTTAATAGGCTATTGGCTTAATGGTGTTGGGACTTTTATTGGGCCCTTACCTCATAGGATCACAATTATTTTGCACCAACATCTATCCATCTTACTCCTCATCTTCAAGTGCATGAGAAAGTTCTGTTGAGCATTTCAACAACGCTGTTACGTTTAATGCTGAACAAATTTATGGAGTTCTGTTCTCTTTTGCGGTTCACATAGCCCAAGATTGTCAAATTCCATGAAGATAAATTAGAATTAGACATTGAAACTTTGTTGAATTAGAAACATTGAAAATTGAGGAGGAGTTAACCCAGATTTTGATTCATATACAAACAACTGTGATTTTGGGGATGAGTTGTTCAGTTTTCATCACGGAAGGAAGATAGTGGAAACCAAACCAAATCCCTAAAAATTCCTAGATCTGGGTTGATTTAATTTGATCTCTTGATTTGATGTAGATAAATAATTGCCGTTGGATTTGCTTTAATTTTTTCCTTGACACACCCAACATAAAATGTGTCATACCACATATCCGTTTTCCACTTCTTCTTCTTCTTTTTTTTTTTAACAAGCATCGTGTTTTCCTACATCAAACTCTCTTCATCCTCACCCATATTCATCCAACCCAACCCCAACAAGCCCAAATGCACATCTCTTAGCATCCTCTTATTTACCCCTAACGTATAAATTAGATAATAAAAAATTAAATGTTGCGGACTGCAGTTTGATAGTGGTTCATTCACCACTGTCTACTAAACCCATGCGTACCATCTTTTTGCTAAAACAGTGTTTCATTCACCAGCTCAGTGCTAAATTGGGATAAATCTTTTTCAACTCTTAATCATATTCTGAATCTATTGATTCTCCATTTTTGTATCAAGGTAGAGTGATGAAAACCACTTATTTGCCAGCTGAAGATCAGTCATATATCGTGGACAATGTCTTTGCCGTTTTTAATGCATTTTAATGATTCCTACATATGTTTGCAATCTGCATTTCTACTCCTTATGTCCTTCTAGTGTATATGAGAGTACATGAGGTGATAGCCGTAACACGACCAATCAAATTAAAGTAGAAGAAATAAAAGTTGCCTGCTCATCCCCAATAATAGAAAACATTAACCACATAAATAAATGTTCCATAACAGAAACAAATCATAAAAAGAAGCATCTATTTTTCTATGCAAGAAATCTCCTCGCTTTGGCACGAATGTAAGAATTGTAAAGCATTTTGTCTTGCTCTTTTGCCGCTATCACGTTTCAGCTGTGGAGATTCCTCGCTCTCGTCCCCTTCGTCATCATCGTCACTGTCATCCCCGCTCGTTTCCGTCGTCCTCACTGGTTGTGGGGTTGGAGATATCATCGTAGGATGCATCGACAAGGAGGCATCAGGTGTCATCAATGTATGTCCGACGTTGGGATCCAAAGCGGACAACATATGCAAGAAACCCTTGCTGAAGATGGACCCTCGTTCACCTATTATAAACACTAAATTCATTACAAAGGATTATGAAATAAGTTGATACCTAATACTATACTAACACTTTAAAATTGAAGGGCCAGTAATTAGATTAATTACCCAAGACGAGAGACCTGGTGACAGATACTGTAGCCGTAAAATAACATATCATCGCCCATATGTGATGGAAGAGGAATACAAGCCTATTAAGTGACAACTATGAAAAAAAAATGAAATTAACAAAATTTTTGTTAAGTATCTTGGTTATATATTGCCCTAGTAGAAACAAGTTGCGGGGGACATCCATAAGGCTGTCGGGAGCCATCGAAATATATACTGGGGGTCATTTGTTGATTATTTAGATAATACAAACATTACGATTAAAAAGCGTACAAAAAAAATGAAGTATATTAACAACTACATCAAAGTAATTAATACTTGAAAGCTTGGGGAGGAAATGCGTGGAGTGACCGTCGGAATACATGCCGGCACTCATTTGATAACAACATGGTAACAAGAAAATATATTTGAGAGGATTTGAAGAAATAAAGAGTACGATTTATAAAATAACATGACCAAATAAATGCAATACATAAATAACCTAATGCGAAGACGGTCCGGCAAAATGCTGCCCCGCATGTGAGGGTCCTGCAAAATAGGCCGTCGACTAAAGGTTTGGCACTGGAGATGTCGGGATGACGTATCTGCTCCTTACGTTGCTCCGCAAGCTGGGGCCTTGATATGTGTCGAAACACACACTATTTTATGTTCTTGAATCTATTTTTTGGTTTACTTTTATCGTCTATTAGATCGTATTAGTTTGATTTTACTTTTAGAGTCTGGTATTGTCGAAACTTCTGGTTTTATTGTAGAATGTCGATAGAAGAGTTGTGTTAACGATCATGACGATTAAAAGATGTTTTGAAACTCTGGAATACGATATATAGCAGTTTGAAACAATTATGGGTGTAATGTTGATGATTATAAGTGTATTGTGACCAAAAAAGGCATGTCAGGTGAGACACGGCATTGCATGCCTTAAAAAGAAAAGTCTCAATTTCTCGAAGCAGCGCTCAAAATTCAGGCTGTGCCAGCCCAGGCATGGCCATGTCAAGCTCTCCAAACTACATATCTTTGTTATTTTAAATAAGAGATTTATAGGGGGATTGTTTGTTTCCTTCTTCCCTATAAATACACGACTTCCACATCAGAAAAGAGAGCGGACTACTTTCATACGGAGAGGGAACGACGTACTTTCAAACGCTAGAAGCAGATCTAATACGAAGACGATCGATCAGCATCCATTGACAACATCAGGATGGAGTCACGATGTAATATCAAAAAAAAAAAATTCGATTTTTAAATATATACTGAACATAAAATATACGTATAGTTAGTATATAATGAATGGGGAATAAATTTTGCAAATGAAGTACATTACAACGTTAAAAATATTACGCGTTAGAGTTAACGATTTTAACCCTGAAAAAAATTGAATTATTAAATCTGATATGATATTCAAATTTTAGAGATAATTAAATAAACACAGATTAATAATAAATTTATCAATATTACGAAATACGGATAAATTATAATGTAACGAAACCTATTGCGGAAGCTAAATTAGATATTTGTGTGCGTAGTGGGACCCATTGTGTGACCTTAACCTCTCTTCACATCTCCATCAGCCGCCCTTGAAAGTTCTTAATCAGCTTCTCCCGAGCTATTCACCATTTCCAACTCGAAACTCAACAGCCACCCCGCCACCCTGAAATCACCATCGGGAACCGCCATTGTTGTCTTCCCCTGAGCACGTCGTCAACCTCCCCAACAGCCGGAACAGCTACCAGCAACCACCCCTTGTAGACCCACCAACGAAAACACCACACAAACACACCTCTCCGGCCACCAGCAACTCTTGCCGACGAATGGCAACAGCGTCCGACGAGGCTCAGGCAATTAGGAAGTTTCCGACCGCAAGGACAACGGCCAACAGTGAGGCATTGTCTTGGTTCTCCTTTCTCACGAGCTAGGGTTCGATATAAATCGTCGGTAGGTAACCCAACCCTCTTCCTCGATTAACCTGTGCGTTTGATTTGTTGTCGTGTTGGTTAATTATTGTTTGGATGTGAAATTGTGTATTGACTGCTTGAGACATTAAATGTGTACTCCTTCACGTGCTCACCTCTGACACTACAACAAAACAAGACGTTACCGACAAACAAAAGGCGTTGGTAAGTATTTGGAAACAGAACTTTCCGACGACTTTCCGATGGAAACAGAGTTGTCGCAAAAGTACTCGTTGAAAAAAGGTGTCGGAATATAATTTGGCAACGTTGGATGGGACGGGGGCAGTGGCATTGGTTGGGGTGGAGGCGTGGGTGGGAGATTGGGAGACGGCGACGAAGATCAATGCTGTCGACTGAGAGGTGGGGGCGTGGGTGGTGGATTGGGAGAGGCTAGGGGCGTGAGTGGCGTCATTTGTGTTGGTTGAATGAACCAGATCTGGATCTGCGTTTAGGGATATCGGATAAAAGGTTTCCGACCCCTTTAAAAAAGTCGTCGGAAATTTTCGACGAATTAGGTTAGCCGTCGGTAAATTTTCGACGGAAAATTTATGCCGTCAGTAAGTTTCCGACTAAAACGTCATTATGGTCGAAAATATTGACGAAAAATTAAAGTGGTCGGTAATTTTGTTCAATCTGATGGAAATGTTAAATCCGTTGGTAATTTTCGACGGCTAAAATTTGTCCGTCGGAAAAGTCTATGATTTCTTGTAGTGTGAAGGGTTCCTATGCGCTTCCGTGTATTGCAATACTACAGGCTATTCATAAGTATGTTTAGAGTCTCGGCCCTTGAGAATAAGGGAGGAAGTAAGAAGCTTAGGGGAAGTACAGCTATGGTACTCCACAAGATTGAACACACAACAAGATAGATAAACTAGGCTATATCTTTACATACTAGAATACTAACAAGCATTGTCTATTTACCACCATCAATTCGAACATTTTGGCATTACCTTAAAACATGTTCAAGTTTAGACTCTGTTATAGCTAATGCAAGAAAGGTTTAGCAATTGGTTGTTAGCATGTCCTGAAAACATGGTCTATGCTGACTGGTTCATACACATCGTCTATTACCATAACCAGTTCGAGTATTATATTTATGGCACAAGAATTTAACATATGATTAGATTATATAGGTAACAAGATATTCGGGGTACTATTTAAGAAGGGGAAAGAGTAGTATCTTCCTTCCTTGCATCCGTGCGGTATGGCCATTGAGGTTGCTGGACAACTGCTGGGTCTCTGGGCAGGATTTGACCAACCCTGATAGATCGGATGCTACGCAGTTGTTTGTAGGGAGCCATTAGGGGTTGATGGGGGATTTTCTGTAGGGACCCATGCTTGCGTTTCAAGGGTTGACCTCCTTGACAACTCAGGTGCTGCACAACTCATTTGCAGGGAGCCAATCGACGGTACGGTCGTCGTGATTTCTGGGCATTGTCTGATAGAAAATTGCTTGCAGATAGTCGGTCGTATGACAAAGTCTAGATTACCCCATACTTGAGGATTTTTGTTGAGTTGGCATATCAGGTCTAGTCCTTTCGCAGAGAGTAACTAGAGGGTGTCTCCACTGTGTCCTACGGTTTCAGATTGTGGGGGAGAGTAGTCGTCACATATCGAATACAAAGCTAATGATCGTAATAAGTGAATCGAGATGTGATGGGTCAGAGATGAGATCATAACTGTTGGGAATCGGTAAAGTAAATAGGGGAACCCCCTACTATATTGTGTGGTTGCATGAGATAAGGGGAGAAAATCCTTTACTATATTGTGTGGTTGTAGCTTGGAAATGGAAGGTACCTCTACTATAGCACGTGCAGCGACATCATTAAATATCATTAATGTTTCATGACGGGATATATCACTGTCGGGACGCAAATATTCGAAATAATTAAAGTAAGGTAAACAGAATGATTATGATATAAAGAACTGAACAAGTTGAGCTTCACTTTAATAAAGGGTTTTAATATACTGTCAGACGTAACAGCTATGAAGCGTATGCGTACCATAGTAATGTGATGTTCCTTCAATGGCAGTACCCGGGATTTACTGAACTTTGTGTTGCTCTTGGGTTTCTTCTTTCTTTTCTTTTATTTTCTTTCCGTCAGGTTCCGAATGAAGATGGTGTGGGCTCGAAATAGCCGCATGCTGGTACTGGTATCCTGGGTAATAATGACTTCTGGTACTTTTGCTGCTGCTTGAATTTGGGATCTAAGGATTTGCATAATAATTGACATTCGAGATTTGTAGCATTTAATGATCAGATTATGTATTCATGATTTGAGGTTTGTATCGTATAGTGGTAATTAGTATTGTTTTCCCTTATGTTCTTTCATGTAAACCCTATCACAACTTGCCTTGTTATGGATTTCGTCCGTAGCGACAGTGACGTCATGTGTTAGCTAAGCTGGATAATTTTTTTGTGGCGTTACGCACAATCGTTAGGATTTTTATCAAAATTCTATTCTCATTTGGGTTTTGGGTTTATTCTCAATGTTTTCAGACGTTCTATCTAGATTTGCAATGGGTCTTGGATTACTTATTCGTATCGTTTTGTTTTCTATCATGATCGTAGTCTAAATCTTTTGCATAACAATGTATTAAAGATAATTTTTTGATATTTTTGAGATTGAGCACGTTCTTCATATTTTCGTATAATTTAGATTGATTTGATTATGAATGAATTGATCTTATTCATGGCATCGATATGTTATGATATAGTTTAGGTCATTTTATACATTGAAATTTCAATCATTACAATTATCACTTTCTTTTGATAATATATGGTAGCAAACTATAGGTTATATTAATTTCTTCTGTATAATCTAAAGTATTCATGCCATGATTCTTAAACAATGAATTATTTTCTTTTAGTCAATGTTTATGGTATGTTGAGTTATGACCTAATGCAACACTAATTAGTCTAGGTATATTCTCATCTCGTCTTGGTTAATTATTATTAGTTGATAGTTTATTCTCATCTGGCAATCATTTCTTAGATACAACATATAGTTAGGATTCACTTAGCTATAATATACGTAAAAAAGCATATAGGAAGAGAAAATTATCATCAATGAAGAATCCCAGGAATGAATCGAAATACATTGTCATACACCTTATGCTCAATTAATTAAAGACAATCCAATCTTTCCATATTATTTTTGTAATTTTTAGTTGTTATCATTTCATATTAAGTTACAAACCCCTTATTTCTATCGCATTAAGCTACAACTTAAGTGATTGATACAAAATCAGTTTATTGTATGCTTTTTTGTGGGATCGACTCGACTTATTACTACTACATATTTAAAGTAATTCAGTTACGAGTGATATAGTCAGGATTTAATCAGCACGCCTTGCGACACACGCGTCAGGCCTATACACATACTTCTGATGTAGAGCAAAATGGCCCCTAGAGCCACCTCCAGCGCGGACGGACGATGATGTCGGATGCTGAGTGTAGTACGGAGCCGAACTACCATATCTCTCCGATGTCCTATTGTCGGAATGTGAGAGGAAGTAATACGGTTGTACATGCTGAACCGCATACTGGGCCACCTGATACATGTCGCCGGTAGGGGGCGCCATGCCCTGTAGCCTGGTCATGTCGACTTCCATAAAAAGTCATCCAAGTGCGTAATTATGGCGACTTCCACGTTCATCGTACAACATGTCAATTTGTTTTTACCCCGTTACAAATAGTAATGTAGATATGCAAGCAGGTGTCGATCCCATAGGAAACAGAGAGTGTTTACCTAAACTCAACTTAGAGTAATTTTTATCCTGGGGGGTAAGAGTAGAGATAGAATTTTGGGGGGTGTTTCAACTGTTTAAAAGGACAACTTAAAACTAAACTAAGTAGATCGAGCAGAAGCTAAGAAAGAGCTGAGATATAAAGGAGTTTTCTTAAGTTGGGAGAAATGTAGGGATGATTGAATTCCTTTTGAGTCACCTAGATCAATCACGGATGTTTCTAGATTTTAGATGTAATGATTAATATGGAATGGCTGTAATAAGTTTTGATTTAACTCACTATGTTCTCTAGCTTCTAACTCCCAATTAGCTCGAATAGTCAAACTAACTTAATTGATTAATACCATTTCAATTAGCTCAAACATGGTTTCACCAAAAGAGTTGATTCAAAACATGGAAAAACCATTCATAACATGAATAGCAATTAGCTTAACATGCGTATAAAACCATTTATTATATCTGACAATCATATACGTTCAATCATATACGCACGGTGTATTAATTGTATTTTAAGCACCAAATAATTGATTTTTTTATTAGGACTAGTGTAACGTGAAATACACTCGACAATAATACTTAAAGAACTATAACGATAAATTACTTGATCGGCAGTAAGCAGAGAGATCTAAGCCCAAGTACAACTCCCATTTGATCTTGTCTTCCGTGAGTAGGTCCAGATGACCACGGACCTTATGTATCTTCTTCGCAGCCACCTCCTTGAATTGCTTATACCCGGACCAAATGTAATCCTTAGGTGGCTCGAGAAAATCCGCGCCTGCATCCATTGGCCACGGAAGATCCCGCAGGCCACCCATGTTGATGGGGCACAGGGTCCAGCTCAACAAACCTCTCCCAGATCCACATCTGGAGGATACGTATCGGTTCGACAATCTGATTAGGGGTCTCTTGAGTAAATATACAGAGTTGCCGATACATGTAAGCGAGAACAGCGCTGATGAGCTCCCGGCATTAGAGGGAATCCATCGAATGCGTACGGCCCATTCATCCCAAGATAGACCAGATACCGTACCATCCAAGGGTGATAATCCTCGAACGTCTCACGATTGGAAACCTGTAATCTCCCATCATAGACCACGTTGGTCCATAGTCGTTGCGACCGATGTGCCACCTGCTCAATAAGAAGGTCCCCACCCTCAAGATGAGCAACCAAATCACGCTCCATGAAACATACATTAAACTTAATAATTTAATGACTAATAAAACAAATAGACGGCAATAACTTAAAATATTTAACTATTTCGCAACAAAATAAATCATCACAAACATAAACAATTCCCACAGCTATTGAAAATAACATTTCTTATATGCTAAATATCAATAATTAGAAATAATGCATATAATAAATCATGACGTGCCAATCATGACGTCTTTTCTGATCTATCTAACAATTTTCATGTATTAACACATCATTTATATGGAACATTTTTTCATCAACCCAAACCCATATGTTTTCTAAACTCACCAATTTTTCGTTGAAGAGATTTGTTCTATTTTCATGTATGTTACTCCTATTTTTCTCACTAGTTCATGACGAAAACAATTAAGTGGTTCTTATTTTTCATACTAGTTTAAATTTCGATTGCCATATGGCATTTGAAAGTACTTGTAGTTCTAAGTGTCGACGTTATGTTCTTGTTATGATCTTATCATTACTCGGTAAACCCAAGAACGCTTGGAAAAAAACTTCTTCATGAGCTCTTGTGTTATAAAAGCACAAAAACAATATATTTGATATTAGTACCTTTTAGTGCTATAAGTTACGAATTTTTCTGGTTACTTTATCAAGTTTACGTTACTCCTTTTCAAAAACCAAAAAAAAAAAAAAGAAAAAAGTTTACATTACTCTCCATAGATTTCAGTATTGTTGAAACACTACATTTGTTCACCTTTAACATGTCTCTAAAAAAAAAAAAAAAAAAAGGCCTTGAACAGTATTTTCCTGCAGTGAACATTGCTTTGACCAGCAATGAACGGTGTCAGTACCAATCCGTTTCATTCCCCAAACTGCAACAATCCCCAAACCGCAACAATCCATTCAATCCCAAAAAATCATCGTACCGCAACAACAATCATCAACCACAAAAACAAATTCCTAACCCTAAACATCAATTCGTTCAAACAATCCCCAACAATTCCACATCCACACAATCATTCTTACAATCTAAATCATCATCAAAAATCATAACGAATCAAACAATTCAAAGGTAATTTACCTAAAATAAGTGTTGGGGTTGAACAATAAAACGAATTTGAAAAGATTGAAGTGTGATTTTGTGATTTTTTTGGGGCCCAAATCCCTAATCAAACCTACACCAATCTCGCGGATGATGCACTCAATTCACTGCTTGCTAGAAATCTTCTTCTC
>JAOVYX010015049.1:0-29461 GCA_035668315.1 Drosera spatulata | reverse complement strand
GGCCAAAGCGCACTGAAAGGACTAGTGTTGGTCTGTGGGGCCAGTTGTCAGCCTGGCGAGCGGTTCTTGGTGACGACACGGTAGCAAGGATTTGGCCGGGGCGTTACAGTTAGCAAAGATTTAAGACTTCCCCAGAGACAATATTCAACTACATGTATTAGTGCAATATTTGCCATGGCATAAATCATCATTTTACTTTGCTCAAGCCATAAATTTAAAAACAAGTTTTATTTTGTTTTTCAAAAATTTTTAAGAATTTTTATAACTCTAATAAAGACTCTAAGTAAATAACTCATCATCCCTAAAAATTCCCCTAAACTAAAGGATGACATGGTCCTCAATATAAAAGTAAAACGTAGAGGACAAAAGAATACCTGTTAGTTAAGGTTCACCCGAGAAACAACCAAAGGTTCTGAACCAGTTTCATATATCTCTAATCATACCATCCATCCCGCTTTGAAAATCGAGGATCGTGCGAATATGGTTGACCTCACCTACTATGGACTCCTGTGCGAGCTTCATCTCTTGGAGCATCTCCATCATCAGCTTTTGGTTTTCCTGAAGCTCAGTTATGTGACTCTTCAAGATATTGAAAGTGCAAGGTGTAAGTGTCACCATTGGATTGGTTGCATCAACAATCGGCTCATCTAAGTCTTTAATCCATCTATCAACACTTACTACGTTGATTTCTCTTTCACTTGGAAACTTAGTGTTCAACATCCGACGAAACACAACTTGATCGTAAAAATTAGTCCCTCACACTCTCTCTCACACACATAACATAAATAAGAAAGAGAGAAAACACTAGAAACATACATAGAAGCATAAATAGTAAAGAAGGAATGAAAAGTGATGATCACATGGAAATTAATTCATTACTTAGGTTCATATAAACATAACGTACGGGCACGTATTTATAGGCGTAGGTCGAGACCAGATCGATCCGACGGCTGAAAATTGATGTTTTGCGTCTGGGAAAGCGTCGCGGTCGCGACCTTGACCATCACGCCCGCGACGTCTAAAAAACTTGGAAATAAGCTGAATTGATGTGTCGCGCCCGCGACACTGCTGTAGCTTGCCCGCGACTGATGTACTGTTACCTTAAAACTAACATAAAAAATATTAAACGACGTTCACAAATTTTAGAAATTTATACAACACATCTAAACATTTTAATCTAGCTAAACGACATGAAACGTTGATGTATAAACTCTCAAAGCACGTGAAACGACAATGAATCGTGAAATCGAGCTTTTTGAGCTCTTGACTTACCATTTTCTTCAGCTTTTTTCATTTTTGCTCCAAATTTTGTGCCAATCTATCAAACAAATAAAAATACAGGAGTACCAACATTCCAAGACAGAAATACGCTAAAAACATAAAATAGACAATACAAAAGAATAAAATAAACATTCAGAATAAAGAAACGATGTGTATTTTCGCACACATCAAATTCCCCTAAACTAAACCTTCGCTTGTCCCTAAGCAAAGTCTAGACTCAAAACGAAGAGAGCAATATGAAATGAAGAAAAACTAACAAGACTTAAAAATTCTATTGCTCGAGTATCAATGTAATCAGATTGCCTAAAATCAACACAAAACACATGTCTATTCATCACAAAGTCATCCTTAATCTCTATTCACATCACATCTAGCTAACCCTCAAATCATTCCCTCTCATGGTCCTTCACACCATGCAGATTCTCGAGTTGTAGCAAAACAAAACATGTCGAAAACTCAAATCAAAATTCTTCTTTTTTTTTTTTTTTCACCCCGTCGCTTCCTTACATAGGATCATTCCCAAAACCAGCAAGGTCTCAAAGGAGGTCTAGATTTTCTACTGAATATGTATCTTTCCTTTTTTGTCAAGCTATATTATCAAATACCATGTCCCCCCTTTTATCCGTAGATGGTAATTTTGATTACCGTGGTAAGGGACAAAGCATCTTAAAATATTGCTTTGCAAATTTTTCTCTTTTCTTTCTAACTTTTTTTTCCCCTTTCATTCTGAGTAGGTCTAGAGCATTCTTCAATAACCAAAAATAGCATGAGGGTTATCATGGAAAAACGGGTGTTTAACAAACAAAAATTTCAAAATTTTCTTCAAATTTTTTCAAAAACCACTCCATGCTCCCTTATAAGTGATGGATAAATGAAAGGATGGCATATAAAGGGATCATGAAGGTTTTCTTTTATTTTAAGTACCTAGCTAAAGTTTAAGTCACTACTTAAGCGCTATCTACACATGAAAAATGTCATCTCATAGGAATATATTACAATGATATTAGCAAAGATTCAGGACTTCCTTAGGGACAATATTCAACTACATGTAATAGTGTAACATTTGTTATGTCATAAATCATCATTTTACTTTACTCAAGCCATAGATTTAAAAACAAAAAACAAGTTTGATTTTCTTTTTGTGTTTTTTTATAACTCTAATAAAGACTTTAAATAAATAAATCATCAACCTTAAAAATTCCCCTAAGCTAAAGCATTACATTGTCCTCAATGTTAAATGAAAGTAAGACGCAGAGGACAAAAGAATACCGGATAGCTAAGGTTCACCTGAGAAACAACCAAAGGTTCTGAACCAGTTCCATATGTCTCTAATCATATCATCCATTCCGTTTTGAAACTCGAGGATCGTACGAATATGGTTGACCTCACCTGCAATGGACTCCTGTGCGAGTTTCATCTCTTGGAGCATCTCCATCATCAGCTTTTGGTTTTCCTGAAGCTCAATTATGTGACTTTTCAAGATATTGAAACTATAAGGTGTAGGAGCCACCATTGGGTTGTTTGCGTCAACAATCAGCTCATCTATGTCCTCGATCCATCTATCAATATTTACTACGCTGATTTCTCATTCACTTGGCAAGTTACTGTTTGATATCTGACAAAACACAACTTGATAGTAAAAATTAGTCGCTCTCACTCTCTCACATACACATATCATATATAAGAAAGAGAGAAAACACTAGAAACATACATAGAAGCATAAATAGTAATGAAGGAATGAAAAGTGATGATCACATGGAAATTAATTCATTACTTAGGTTCGATTAAACATAAAGTACGGGAATTAAGAGAACTAAGTTAGTAATAGAACGAGAATGCATAAAGCATAAAGATCCATACATCTCTGAAAAGAAAAAGTACAACTTACTCAAAATAAAAACGAAATGTGTAGGAATGACCAACCTCCCCTAAGGTAAACTAAAGTAAAGTTTAAATAAAAATACAGACTCATAAAACTAGACTGACTAGCTAGGAAAATCTCATAGGAGGAGGTGGTGGAAATTCGCAATCTAAATAGTCGAAGATACGACGCTGTAAGTCTTCCTGGCTCTACTGCGTCGAAGTCAATTAAGTCTGCATAGATGTTACATCAGCTCGCAAACCAATCACCTCTCGCTGCAGAGAATGATATGCACTGCTCTAGTCCATAAGAGCGATCTGCTCAGGTACAGGTGGCGTAGAATGATGAGAATGAGACTGATATGAAAGGGGTGACTGATGCTGCTGAGGCTCACCCTTAACTGAGTCACCCTTAGAGTCCTGGTCATCATCTGTAGAAGCTATTGAAAAGCCCCAATTACTCCGATCAGATAATCGGAGAGAAGAAGATGGAACTGAAAGGCGCAGAGACTCCTCACCAGCTCTCACGGTCAGATAGTAGATACCACGGTCGACAGAGATCATACCAATCCTCATCAGACTATCGATATCAAACAGTCCTCTAGTCGGCTCAGAAAGGGCAAGAACAGCAGTCATGTCATAGCCAAAGTGTGCAGCTAATGGGGTAAGTAACCCACTAATGAGAATTGGCGCCCTAGGACTGTCTACAGCGACTGACTCTATCTTCTCCACAGCAAGCATCTGATACTAAGGTACGGATACTGCGTGAAGACACAAGGTTGTGCAGCAGCACAAAGAAAATACCTAGCTTCTTCTGTGGAATAGCTCCTTGGCTACTCTTGGTGGCCACCAGTGTATGAGCGAGGAACCAGTACAGAATGCATAAGATAGGGTTCCTGAGAGCAGAACTCTTGCTGCTGCGGGGGTTGTATCCCCCAGTTAATGTCAACTCCTGCCATAGTGCTTGCAAGTGTGGCACATACCCCCTCTCGTACTCCCGATAGCCTCCCGGTCATAGATGATATATCCTACATAGCTTAGTCAGGTTCAGACGCCTCATCTCATTCCCCACCTGGAACGACACGTACTCCTCAACTGGATCGTCAGCTAGAGCCTAGCCCACTGTGCTAGTCCAGGTACTCAGAACCTCACAGACTAGGGATGGATACGTAGGCCATCCAGTCAAAAAGGTATGATCCCACCCCAGCTGAGTAAAAGCGCGTAGAATCTCAGTCCAAAGGTCGAGCAGGGCTAACTCGCCAGAATGAAGAAATCTGGTCTGGCGGATAGTGTGCGAGAAGTCGCTCCGTGTCGATCCTCATACTCGTCTGGAATAACTATAGAATCATGTGGATATGGGACTAGAATGCGCTCAGCTATGGCTGAAGTGCCCTCGCCCGATCGAAATGATAGATGTTTGGAATGAGGCATTATGTATAGAATCCCTACAAAAAATGATATGAATTCTGTCCAATTCAGGGTGTAATTCAACAATCTAACTATGAATTCATACTCTACACAATGCGTAGATCAATTTAGAGTACAAGATTGTTGAATTTGGAGTTGAAATTGCGGATTCATACCTAGGTTTTCCCCAAGAAAAACCTCGAATTTCGTAGAATTTGAGATGTGTTAGGATGTGTCCGCACAATCAACGAATTTATCAGGGTTCAGCATCGTCGCAGCCACGACAGGGTCCGCGACTATGTATTTTTAGCCTGGACGAATTTTTCTCGTCTTAATTTCTTCAAGAATGACTTAAAATGCCTTTTAGTCATTTGTTTCCTCTTCCAAAGTTCATTTTAAAATAACTCACATCACCAATTAGCAGAGTTTAATGCCGTGTATCAATTTAAGATTTTTACAGTCGTCAGAAATAAATTGAAATAAATACGAACTTCAAAAGAAACTTAAAAATGGGTTGCCTCCAAAGAAGTGCCTTTGTTTAATGTCGTTGGCTCGACAACCATGACGTTAAATCAGTTCTTTGAAATGCAGTTTATCCTTTTCAAGGGAATTTCATCAAACCACGTCGAATCTTGAAGTTCGAAGTAACGTTTCAATCGATGACTGTTAACTTCAAAAATCTTCGATGCGTGTTCACTTTGAATTTCTACCGCTCCATGATTAAAGGCCTTTCTGACAATGAACGATCCTTCCCACCTTGATTTCAATTTTTCAGGAAATAACCTTAAGCGAGAATTCTAAAACAAAACCTTATCTCCTTCCTTAAAATTTTTCAGTGAAATTTTCTCGTCATGAAGTCTGCTAAATTTTTCTTTGTACAAAGCAGTATTTTCATATGCATCACAACGAATCTCGTCTAGTTCCGAGATTTTGAGCTTTCTCATATTCACACAGTCTCCGTATTTCACATTATGCTCTTTAATTGCCCACCATGCCTTATGTTCAATTTTCACCTGCAGGTGACATGCTTTTCTGTGCAGCATTCTGTACGGAGACATTTCAATTGGAGTCTTGTATGCAGTACCATATGCCCAAAGAGCGACATTAAGCTTATCACTCCAATCTTTATTTTTTGGATTGACAATTTTCTCCAGAATCCTTTTAATCTCACGATTCGACACTTCAGCTTGTGTGCTGTTCCTGACACTGAAAGGACACTGAACTTTATAAAGGATCCCACATGATTCTTTTCTTCATCTAGACCCCTTGTTGTTCTTGGCCTTATGATCTCTCTGTCTTACTACAGGAATCCTTTTTAACTAGAAGCAATCCAGGATAAATCATTTCTTAATGCAGAACCCCAAATGCCCAAACCTTACTGTCCCTTTACTCATGACCTCAATGCTGCCTGCCTTAGTGTATTCCGTTGAACCAGACTTACAGCTTTCCTCTTTGAATTAGTCTTGCTATATTTCTTTCTGAATCAGCCTTACTGTGAACCCATTGTAGGCTTATTTTCCAAGCAAACGAGTCTCAACCTTGGTACATATTGGGATATTTTAAGATTGGGGTTTGTCTATCACTTAATTTTTATACATCATGGATTTGACTCAACAATCTCCCCCTAAATTGATGATAGCAAATTGATAAGAATGTGCAATCCCTTCATTTGTATAGAAATTGATGAACAAAACTTAAGAGTAAAACCATGATGTAGTTAGTCTGCTTAGGTTGAAAATCATGTTAGAAATCTACAGTCTAGGTTTGATGCGGAAGAGCAGACGGCCACAGATGGAAAGCATTATGGACCACCAGATGCAGACTACTATAAGGAGATTTCAGCAAGACAGCTAAGACATACATGGACAGAAAAAGACCCGCAAATGCTTCAGGATCTAGGATCAATCTTGTTGACAAGGGCCACCACGGCAATGCAGAAAAGGTTGCAGCAATGCTGGGTATAGGCGAGGTTGCAGCAGTGACTGAGTGCAGACGAGGTCTCAACGGTACTGGGTGCAGACTAAGTAGCAGCAGACTGAGTGCAGCACAACTGATTGCAAGGTTGGACAAGGATCAAAGGATTGGTCAAATCGAAGATTTGAGGTATGGAGAATCTATACTAGGATCAGTAAAGCTGAAGCAAGTCTGTCAACATCAGTGACGGGGTCACTGTGAGCAAACAGACAAAGCTGTCAACATCTAAATAGTACCGTATTGGTTTCTTATCCCCTTAGCCTATAAAAAGGGGATCAAAGGAGCTCAGAGGACATATATGTGTGGACGATGATATTTTCAACTCTTTCAGAAAGAAGAAAAACCAAAAATCATTGTGCAATTGTGCGAGTGAGCTATAAAGAAGAATCAGGAAGAAGGGGGTTCACTAGTCTGTGCTGAAGAACACAAAGCTGCAACAGAGCCCAAAGAAGGATCTGTAGCAAGTTGTGAACTTGTAAAGGGGTTTTTCTGTAAGCCAAAAACAAGAAGATAGTGAACTCACCTCTTGGCTTAACTATAATGGTCACCAAGGAAAGACTGGACTAAGCTCTTGTTGATCAGTTGATAACGAGTGTCTGAACCAATATACAATCCTGGGTTCTTACTTTTCTCTGCATTACTTTACATATTAGAAATGTTAGAAATAAATTAAAGAGTGTAAAGTGACAAGCTTTGAAAGCATAAGTCTCTACAATAGACACATCTTGTAGTCGGAAAGAACAACTAGTGCACACTAGTTAAATGCTCTACTAGCTTACATCGAAAAATTTTAAAACAACCTATTCAACCCCCTTCTAGGTTGTACCTCAGGGAATAACACAAACTCTATCTAAACAGCAAAAACATATACATCATTTCTTTTATTTACATCCAAGAAAACACACATACAAAATTTTAAGACATACAAATAGGCTCGCATGCTCTATTGCTTCTGTCTCTTTGGAGCAGTGGGGTACTCACCATCTCTCCTTCTCTTTGGAGTCACAGGCCTGGGAGGCAGAATAGCCTTCTTTGAATTAGTATGCGCTGTAGTTTGCTATAATCCTCTTGATGAGCTTACCTGTGTCCTTCTGTTGATTTTCTGCTCCAAGTCATGATTGGAAAGATGAAGGCTTCTTTTAATGCTCTCTCAGTTCTTTTAATGGCATCCTCCAGATGAGTGTCAACTACACTTTTGTTCAGTAATGTCTCTTATTTTCTTTGTAATTCCAAAGATGAGTGGAATAGTGTCCTCAATCTTTGCTGCTACTCATGTAGGCTCTCCCCCTATTTGCTAGCATCAGTGCAAGGGAAGAGAGTGCTACCTATTAAATGTTGGCTCAAATCATTGATTTTGAACTTGATTTGATAGAGTTCTGCTTCGTTCTTGGTTTGGTTCTTCTCCATCATATACTTGAGCATGGCAACATCATCAGCCAAGGAGGTGGTCTGGTGCTCGACTTGCTCTTTTAGGCATTCAACTTGCTTAGTAATGATGTTGGTGAAGGAGGTCAACTGAGATTGCAGCCTGTCTGTAGTCTGTTTATGTATTTCTCCTGTAGACTTCTTTAGAATAGCCAAGGAAGCATCTGTTGCAGTAGCAGTGGTGGATACATGCTTCGTATGACGTTTGATCTTAGTGATAGCGTTTGTGAAGTCCGTGTTGAGATACTGTGGGTTCGAGTTTATTGAGTTGATCCTACAGGGACTCAGTAGTAGAGTTCATGTGGGAGTTAGTAGTAGAGAAGTGCTCATCCTGTTGTCGTTGAAGTTGACAGTAAGAGGAACATCTTCTATGATTGGCATATCAATTGTTATGTGCTATAGTTGTGCAGTAGCCTTAGACACTACTGTAGGAATCTCAGATGTTTCTATGACATGCTCATTTTCTTTAGCAAAAGCCTCAGACACTTCTGCATGAGCCTGTGTCGCTTCTTGTGTTTATGTAATAGCCTCAGACACTACTGCAGGAACCTCGGACATATTTGTGACATGCTCATCTTCTTATGCAGAAGCCTCAGACACATATGCAGGAGCCTGTGTCACTTCTTGATGAGATGCAGTAGCCTTAGACATTGCTACAAGAGTCTTAGACACTATTTGTAGTTCCTCACCTTCTTTTGCAGAAGTCTAAGACTTTAGACACTTCTGTCATTTATGGTGCTTGGATTTCAGAGGGAACAACATTGCTTGGAGGCTGTGGCTCTTGTTGTAGTGGTGGAGGTGATTTTGTGATGGTATTTTCTGATAGAGATGGTGATTTGGTGATGGTAGGTGGTGGTGAGGTGGCAAAGGTAGATTGCTGTGGTGGTGTGAGTTGAGGAATACTACAGATAGGGGATTCTACAGTAATGAGGTCATAAAATTGCCTTTCAGTAGTGATGATGGAGTCTGCCAAAGGAATATTATGATACAGAGGGGTCTGCAAGCCTTAAGAAGGAGCTCCCAACTCTGAGTGCGTTCCAAGTGTCACCGCGGCAATAAGGTCAATCCCAACAGAAGCCTCCCATGCTTATGGAGTTAGCTCCCCCTGGGTTGCTATAGGAGTGATCATAAGAACTTGTGCAGAGGACTCTGTAGCAACCATATCTATAAGCTCATCATCGGAGCTATCTTGTTGTGGTACCGAAGGAGGAGGATCCTGATCATTATCATCATCATCATCATCATCATCATCAACATTGCTATCTCCAGAGATTCTTCCATCAGTAATGAGTTTCACGTATTTCGACAACGTGATGAAGATGGTCTCTTGTAGTATTTTGGTAAGCAGCAACTCCTTTTTAAGAGTAATGGTAAATTCAAGGAATGCTTATTCATCTTTGAAGAACTCTTTGCATGGATGACGGTTATCATTGTATAGTATATTGATTTTCACCTTTATGCTTGTTGCATACATGGACGTGTCTACAGGGGTGCCGTCATCATTTACCCTTTGAAGAGTGTGAAAGAGGGTTGAAGTTGGCATGAGGTTTGTTGTCCTTTTTGAATTTTTTTTTTTATTTTTTTTTTTTTTTTTTTTTTTTTTTTTTTTTTTTTTTTTTTTTTTTTTTTGTGTTTCTTCTTCTTCTTCTAGTGGAAGTTGAAGGTGGTATGGTGCATTTTGACTTATGGTGGTGATGGCTATTTGATTTTGGGTGATGTTAATTGGGCATTTTCAATGCTATTTTGGATGGCTGCAGCAACCTGAGCTGTCATATTAGGATTAGCGAGGGATGCTGCAAGTCTCTTATCTAGGAGGTGGATATTCTCTTTGATAGCTAGCTTTACTGCGAGGGCGGCATCCTCCTCGATTTGTCTCTGGCCCCTGTTGGTCTTAGGCTGTTCAATCAAGACTGCTTTCCATTTAGTTTTGGGGTCTATGGTTGGTTGATGTTCTTGTGATGTATGTGGTGATGTTCGGATGATGATACTTGTTGATGTGGTTGTGGTTGTTTGCATGAGAGTTGGTGTTGATATATGTGGTGGAGAGGCTTCTGTGGTAGTGGTTGCGATGCCATCAACCTCCATTGCAGAAGGGATGAACTCCTCCCTTGCTATAGGAGGTAGAGAAGGGGTTGTCTCACATGAAAAGTCGTTTAACACTTCGGCAATTACCTCAATGGTAGTGGTGACTACAGGAGGGGGACTTCTTATCGCCTTCTATTCTCAAATCTATTTTGGAACCTGTTAAGGATAGTGATTCTGTACTTGAGTTCTCAGGATTAGCCAGGGAGAGGGTTCAAACCCTTCTCTTAAGGTATGTTCCTGATATCAGATCCGTTCCTTACCTCAAGGGTATGCGCTCGCAACGAACTTGGAAGACAGTGCAGTGCCTACGGGAATTTGACCATTCTCTGGTAGTCCAAAGGAACCTCGGTGTCACTCTATATTTAGGGATGCGGCATCATTTGTGTCAGGGCAGTAAGGTTGGAGTCTGTTGGGATAGACTCCATTACAGTGGGGCTTGCTCTTGCCTCTTGAGAGGCTTTGGTGCTGAGAATTGACTCAACAGGAAGGATTAATTTTCTCTTGGCTAATCCCTTCTTGGCCTTCTTCTTCAAGACCTTCTTGAGTTCTCTGGTCGAGGTAGGTGAAGATGCCACAGAAGGAGGTTGAGCAGTGTTTTGGGTCGTAGAAGGCCAAGATTCTGCTGCTATTTGCGAAGTTTCAGCAACCTCTACTGCAGAAGCCTTAGCAGTACCCCTATTGTCGGGTTTCACTCCCCAGTTGGAGATGGTCTTTGACTTGATTATCTTGAGAACATTTAGTTTCTTGCCCTCTTTAGCAGGAAGGGACAAGACATGGCCCAGAATTATGCTCCAGATTCGTCCAAAGAAGTTTTGATGGACAGCTATCCCTAGTTGATGAAGAAGGATGTAACTCCAATTTATCTTTTTCTTCATGAGTAGAGCACTCATGATTTCCAAGTGGTCTTCTGCCACTTGGTCCTTTGCATGTTCCCTTGACAAAAAGACTTTCTTAACTACGTTTGCAAGCAATTTGTATTTGAGGGGCAACAAGGCCCTCATTGTTCGTGCAGGATGGTCTTGATTTTCTTCACCTAGTATCTTCACCCTTGTTGCTTCGATGGTTTCCTCATCCACAGAGGTATCTCCTTTATTGGAGAGTTTGAGAGCATGTTCTAGGGTTTTTGCATCAATGGTCAAGTCCCTACCTCCAACTTTTCCAGAGATTTTGATGCCCTTATCATCTATAATAACATTGCTCTTTTCCTTTCTGATGTTGTCGAGGAATTATTGCACGGTGTTTAGGAAAAGTGGTCCATTGTGTCCCAAAGCGAACTCCAATCCTACGAAGGAGAACAAGTTGATGATCTCCTTGATATCATCACCTGTAGTGTTAAGAGATTGGAAGTCTAGTACGAAACCAGTCTGAAACTTGGCTTCTGATGATTCGAATGACTTAGTCGGTTTTTGCGACTTGGATGTTTTGGTTGCCATTTTCAGAAAGAGAATTGGAAGGGTTTGAGGGTTTGGGTTTGGGTTTGAGAATTTTTGAGTGAGAGTGTGTTTGCAGTAGGATAATTAGAAAGAGTAAAAACTTTGAGTATCGGTCTCTATTTATAGTATAAAAGGAACATTTTTAATTGGATGATGAAAAGGTGGGGCGTGTATGTGGCCATAAACTGCTTCTTGGCAAATAACGCAGTAATGATGTGATCGTTCAGTGTTAGTGTCCCGTACCTTACTGCACTAAGGTAATTCCTAAGCATTGCTGTAGTAAGGTGTGAACCTTACTGTAATAACATGACACACTGTTTACAGAATTGTTCATTCAAGAGAGACTAATGCCTTACTCTTTAAATCCAATCATCCCTAATTCTTCTCTAAAACAGATAAATTTGGATTCTTCTAAGAGGCTTTGGGAATATGTCACCAACTTGATTTTTAGTGGGAATAAATTCTTAATTGACATTACTCTTTTGCATATGATCTTATATCCATGTGTTTTGTCCTGGAGTAAAACACAAGATTTCAAGACATTGCAATAGCATAGATGTTATCACAATAGATAGAAGTTTTAAGGGTACTTAGCTCATAGTCATGAAGTCGTGACTTTATTGGTGGTTGCTGCTCAGGCTTCTCCTTTGCAACACAGTTAGACGAAGGCAAGTGTCCAATCTTACCACACTTGTAGCAGGAGAGCTCAGAGCCAAATGGTTTGGGAGTATCTCTGCTTGGCTTGCCATTCTTTAAAAGGATTCTCTGAACCTTTAGCATGACCAGCTCCTCACTGGATGCTTCTGATTGAGAATCAGAAGACTCATCCGCAGCAGTCCTCTCTGTTGCTGCATCACTTTGGCTTCTTATGTGAGCTTTGAGACAGAGATGTGCTTCATGTGCCAAGTATCGACCTATGTGAATGAATCCTCCCTTGAGTGTTGTCTTTCTCAATCTTTCATCGACCTGATCAAAATGAACCATCATTCTAGCTTTCAAATAGTTAAACTTGTGGTCCTTGAAGAAAGAAGGATGAGCATCATAGGGAATGAAGACTTTTCTAGTGCCTAACATTCTTAAAACTCTGATCAATAACTTATTTGCAAGCCAAATAAAGTAGAGTTCCTTTCCAAAAGTTGTTAAGCCTAGAAAGGTTCACTTTGATATCAACTGAAAGTCCTAATATAGCTTGTTGTGAAACATGAGGGGTGGGTAAGGGGGATTAATAGTCTCTTTTTCAAAAATTCACAATATAATCAAAATTAGATTAACAGTAGAGTTGTTTAGAGTTTAATACAGTAATGTGAAACCTTACTGCAGTAATGTGAAACCTTACTGCAGTAATGTTGATTCCTTTTAATTTTGTTCTAAGTCAAAGTTAACTATAAGAAGGGTTATAGGTACCGAAAGCAGTGATGTAAAAATACAAAGATTTTTATACTGACTAACAATATAGTTAAAATACGGCTATATACTACTCCATTCTTCTCTTGATTATCAATGTAATAAATCAAGAGGATAGCACTAACTGCGATTATTTTTGGCTCACAATCAACCTGTCACTTTACGCTATGTAAACGACCATACAAACCAAAACTCAAGAACTTTTCTTCTCCTCTACAGGAGTTGAAACAGCTTCTTGATATTGTTTGTCGAACATTAGCGCTATTCAAACTCTACTTTCAGATTGCTGGTTCAGATTTTTAGCAATCAACTTTTCATTTCTCTTCACTTGGAGTCAAACTGCATGAGTATTCAGTTTAGAGCAACGAAGATTCGTGGATTCAGAATCTCATTCAATCTTGGGCATCGCCCTTTGTATTTATTGGCAACCCCAAAATTATAACCGTTATCAGAATTGTCCTTTCTCTGAAGCATCACTTTCATGCCATCCTGAAACTATCTAGTCGAAATCCATGACTCCTGTTCTTGACACCGGACGGATACTGAATTGTACAAAGGATCCCACGTGATTCTTTTTTTTTTTTTTATCTGGACACCTCTGTCGTTCTTGGCCTTACTGTTTCCCAGCCTCACTACAGTAATCCTTGTCATCCACAAACAATCCAGGATAAACCATTCCTCATTGCAGAAGCCCAAATGCCCAAGCCTTACTGTTCCTTTACTCATGACATCAATGCTGCCAACCTTATAGCATTCCTTTGAACTAGCTTTATTGCGTTCCTCTTTGAACCTGCCTTGTTGCATTCCTTTTTGAACTAGCCTTACTATGCACCCATTGTAGGCTGACTTTCCAGCGGACGAGTCTCAATCTTGGTGCATACTGAGATATTCTAAGACTAAGATTTGGCTATCACTCAATTTCTATATATCATGAGTTTCACTCAATAGTAGGGCGTTACATGAATATCTTTAATGATGCAAATCTTGTACTGCTTGTTAGATTCATGAGTTCAAATCATCCATTGATGCGGCCATTGTGTGTAATGTAAAATGGTTAGGATTTTATGATTGTTCAAGATCACAAGTGCACCTCTTCAAGGATGAAACGCCGGTTTAGCCAGACTTGCAACAAAAGTTCTTCAATACTCAAGTAAAAGTGCAACAGACTAAAAAAAGTTACAATCCCTAAAACTGTGTTTTATTATTCACTTCCATGCTATAAAGGGGAACAAACGGTATAGTCGGAAAAAAAAGAAAAAAGACTACCAAAAATAAGGATTTTGATAAGAGTGGACATTAGTGTGTTCAAATGATACATTTGGAATGGATGATGATTTTGATGTGAATTGATACTTAAATGTTTCGTTATGATGTGTATTTGGTGTTTTAGAGAGGTTGATTGGGTGGAGGTTGGTTTTATGATGCTCATTTTGTATAGGAGGGGATTCAGATGGATTTGTAGATGTGGCAGGGGATCCAGTGAACCAGCTTCGTTTAAACTAAGTTTCAGCACTTGACAAAGAAAACGTTCGCAAAATGCTCTAGATATGGCACACCAGAAAATAAGATTTTGCAACCAAAACGGTCACTAAATTAGTGACCATTTACTATTTTGGTCACTAAAATAAATTCTGCAATCGTTGTTGCTTTGGTCACTAATTTAGCGACCGTTTGGTCGCTACTTTATTTTGCGGCCAAGTTTTTTACAACCACGTTTTGCAGCCTTTGTTTTTTTTAATTGCAAACCTATTTTAGTGACCAAGAACACCTATTTTTGGTCACTAATAGCCAGAGTTTTTAGCGCCATGACTAGAGTAGAAGCTAAAACATAAGAACCGAAAAACAAACTAAGCAAACAAGACAAATTAAAAATAGAAACAGTAAGTGAATAACAGTAACTAAGCTTAACGTCGATTTGGACTATGAGCACGACTTGAATGACGAATTTGTTTTGGATGATCCACACGTGCATCCAATTGCTGCTTAACTTGTGCACCTGCATTATTCTCCCCGGGTTGACAAGAATTCAACTCCGAATTTAGATCATTACTAGAAGAAGAATCACCATAGTAGGGAGATAAGTGACGGGCAGTAATAGATGTGCTCGAATAGGAGATGGCAACTTCAGACGATAAGCGTTATCATTAATACATTCCAAGACTTTTAAATGTCCAGTCTTTCGATCCATAAGCTTGTCGGAGCCTCCTGTTGGTTGCCGTTCTAATGGGCTAGAAAACTACCACCCGACGTCGTTTATCAACTTGATTCTTGTATGCAGCAATACTCTCTTCTACCTTTTGATGAACTTCATTATGAATGTGTTACAATTGATCACTAACGGCTTCCACTCACATCATCTGTTTTGCTAGAAAAAGGAGTTAGAAAAAAGATCTAATGCTATCGTGGGCTGACGACCATAAACAATCATAAATGGGCTACGACCTATTAAATGATTCACAGAGCAGTTGAGAGAAAACTCACACACGGGCAATTTTTGCTCCCATGTATGAGGATTATCACCATAAAGCTTGGTAATAAGTTACCTCTGGAGCGATTTACAACATCCATTAGGCTATTAGATTGCAGATGAAAGATGGAACTAAATTGCAATTTTGTACAAAAGCCTTTCCACAATTGTGGCAAAAATGGCTAAGAAGTTTAGTGTCTGGATCAGAAGTAACGGTATGAGGCAAGAAATGTAACCTATATACTTCTCTGAAAAATAGATATGCAACCCCAAAAGCATCCATAGTCTTTTTGCAATGAATAAAATGGGTCGTCTTAGAGCAACAATCAATAACAAGAAACATGAAATCCATGTCTCTCCAAGAGCGAGGTAACCAAAGAATAAAGGTAATGGATAAGTCTCTCGAAGGAGCCTTAGGAATGGGCAAGGGTAGATATAGACCAGCATTGGTGCAATGGCCCTTAGATATTTGACATTCTTGGCATCGTCGTACATAGTTCTACACATCCTGAGTTAGCTTGGGCCAGAAATAACGATAGGTCACCAGCTGAACGGTTTTATCGTGCTCGAAAAGAGCCTTCAGGATGGACCTTTGAAATCATCTTCAAATAGAGAGAGCAATATGGAAAACAAAGCCCATTGCCTTCGAATAAAAAGCTATTAACAAGATTATAATCTGCATGATGACTATTTTGAGCGTCCAATAAGAAATTAGAAAAGTCACGATCATCAACATATAAGTCCATGAAAGAATCAAACCCAAGTGTGGTATTCTGCATAAGAGAAAGCAGGCTGCGGTTACGACTTGGAGCATCCACAACCAGGTTTTTAATACCAGCTTTATGCCTGATGCTAAAAGTGAAATCTTGCAGAAAATTCGACCACCTTCCTCGACGAGAATTCAGCTTTTGTTGCCCAATGAGAAACTTCAAAGCCTCATTATCAGTATATAAAACCAATTCCTGACGAATTAAATAAGGCTTCCAATCATTTAGTGCATCGACAAGAGCATAAAATTCTTGGTCATAGCTACTGTACCATAACTTAACACCTGCAAGTTTCTTGCTGAAATATGCAATGGACAACCTACTTGACTAAGGACAATGCCTATACCTGTCGTAGAGGCATCACAGTGAACTTCAAAAATAAGTTCAAAATTGGATAAGCTGTTATCAACTTTGCCTTCAACTGGTGCTGTTGTCAACTTTACCTTCAACTGGTCAAACTTTGTTGTACAAGATCTGTAAGTCTTAAGCAGCTAAGATCAGTTCCTAGATTTGACATTAGCTATGTAATATTTTATACTTGTAGATTTATCCTAGTTTTCTAAATCCGGACTGTCAATGACAAGAAGTGTAAAGACACACAGGATTTATAGTGGTTTTGACAATAGAGTTCAATTAAACTCTGAAGTATATAAGTCCACTCATCTCTTAGCGGTTAGTGAAACCGAGTAAGAGGTATTTGATTAACCCTTAAACTTCTTATAGAGTAAAAAAATGGTACAATTTTCACACTGGTCACCTTCCTTGAAGTGATTCCCTAGAGCTCTCCCGATTTCTTCACTAAATTAGTTAGCCTCCAAATTGACACCTTCTACAAGTGTTTGTGAGCCCCTGAGACAGTTTGATACAACGCTTGTTCAGCTATCTTGAATTCACTTGTATCACGTCAAGGCTAGCACTTCTGTATTTTTCAATCAGAATCAACTGCTTAGATTTTGCTACCATCACATATTTATAGACAAGGCTCATTCACTAGACGTTTTCCATTTTGCACTTTGAAATAATCTCAATCATTGATTTCGATCAAGAAACGTCCAAAAGTCAACTTCCAACGCTTCTGAAAATGAACTGAGAATAATCCAGCCCGTTAAGACTGTCACTATGACCCAGGATTTTTATCCTTTACTAAGCTTTGCTGTATCAATCTGTTGTCTAGCTCGACAGAAGAACGATTAGCCTCCATTATAGAATTGATGAGGGCTACATATTGAAACCTTTGGTCATCAACTCAGTCACTTGCTTTTGCAACTATGCATGCTCACTTGGACTCATACGATAGTGAGGTAAATTCGACAATGACGCTCCAGAAATTAAATCTATCTAATGCTGAATTTCCCCCAAGGGAGGAAGTCCATCAGGTAGATCATCATGAAAAATATCAGAGAATTCACAGAACATGTCTTTCATGTTGCTAGAAGTTGTTGTTTGTTTCATGTTTAGATGAGATGAAGATTAAGGAAAAAGAGAAACATATCACTTAAAATTTATGTCGAGGCGAGTTGTGCTCTTTCCTTAAGACTAATTTGCCCCGTTCAGTGCATACAGACTATAGTAAAAAGCCTCCAAGATACGACACGTAATGTTAAAGTTATACTATCTTAACGAAAACAGTCGTACCTTATATGCCTTGAAACTTTCTCGAGAAGAACAAAACAGGAACGGATTCGATGCACGCCAATACGCTCGTGCAATGCAAAGGAGAAGAAAAGAAAAACAACACGTCGATACGCTCGTGTTGCACGTAAGAAGAGGAAGAGAATGAAAAACATAGTGTTCAACCCGGTGCGTTGTTTATATAGTCCTCAAAGGGCGATTGAAGGGAGACAACAGTTGTGCCACTTGGCGCATTCTGGTTCGCTGGTGAAAACTACAAAAATCTGTCACTAGGCTTGACCCAACCCAATTACGCTATTGGGCCTGGCCTAAATAACCTAGTAACCCAGTGACCCAGTGACCCGCCCAGGCCCGGTCCGGTCTATCCCAAGGTTCCAAGGTAACCCCAAGGGGCCTATCCCTTATCACAAGGTTCCAACCTATAAGGAACTCTTCCGCCTACATAAACTCCAATGTGGATTAGTAACACTTTGCTACACTCCACCACACTAAATTCACCAACGACCACGCTTTGAGCATCAGTTTCTCATTCACCCTTTATGAGTTTTGAGATTGTTAATATACTACGTTCATACCCAATAAACATAGATTATGTTAAGCTCTAAGTAGTTTCAAACCGATGTAAGGGATCCACAATAAAATATGGTCAAAGTTGCTCAAAACACACCGAAATCCAACAATCGCCCACATGAATGGAAATTGATAGAGACAGACTCAGAAAAGTTCAAATAGACACAAGTTACGTCAAGATAGATAGCTTGTGGCTTTGAACCTTCCATAGTAGAATACTATCAGACTTACTAGGCTAATGATGTGTGCAAAAACACACATCATTTTTTTACTCTAAATGTTTGTTTTATGCCTCGTGTATTGTCTCGAAATGTCGGTACTGTTGCGTTTTAATGTATTTAGCAGATTGGCGCGAAGTTTGGAACAAAGATGAAGAAGGATAAAGAAAATGACAAGTCACGAGCTCCAAGGCGGGAAATTCACGATTATCATCATTTTATGTGCCTCGAGAGCTAATGCAGCAAAGTTTCACATCGATAAGGTAGATTAGCGAGTTTTGATGTGTTGTATAAGTTTCAAGAATTTTTGGACGTCGTTTAGTATTTTTTGTAGTAGTTCTAGATGATCAACACACAAATGTCGCGGCCATTATAGGCAATGTCGCAGGCAGGAACAAGGTCGCGGGCACGACAAATTATTTCAGCAGAATTCTGGGTTTTTAATGTGTCACGGGCGTGACACTTGCTCTGTCGCGACCGTGACTGTCTCCCAGACGCAGATTATTATTTTTTAGCAGTCGGATCAACCTGGTCTCGACCTTTCTTATAAGTACATGCTCTAGGGTACTTCTAATCATCGTATAGAGCATAGAGATGGCAGGGGAGATCAAAGGAGGTGAAGACCCGAAGAGGGGAGGTTTTGGAGAGTTTTTGCTCAGCTTTTCAAGGGGTTTAGATCCGCAACTCGTTGTATAGCATATAACCATTGTATGGAACACATCGTGTGCTGTGAAACCTTTGTTCTCAGTTAATTATTCTCTGCAGGATGTCTATTTTTGTTGCTATGATTCATTCCATGCTTTGTTTGACGCATATGTGTGAGTAGATCATTAGTAGGGATGCGTTGATGAACTTTGATGACCTTAGATCATGAGATGATGCGTATATGACTTAAATCAGAGATGTTAATAATATATGTTGCATGAAACCTGCTAGACCTATTGCATAACATATGTTTATTAAATTAATCACCTAATATACATAAGTTAGAGCTATAAATCGCGCTCTGTGATTTATTCAGTAGCAAGTTGATATAATATGATTCAATCTAATTGTCATATATAATCAATGATTTTGTATGCATGTGACTTGATTAGTTTAAGTTAATTGCTATTCATGTTATGACTGGTTTTTCCATGTTTTGAATCAACTCTTTTGATTAAGTCGCCATAATTACATCCTTAGCTGGCTTTGCATCAAATTTTTGGCGCTGTTGTCGGGGAACGGTAAAGAGTGTCAGTTCAACCAAACTTAACTTGATTGTTTTTTATTCTTGGTTTAAAAAAATATTTTATTGACTTGATTGTTTTAAAAATAAACAATTTTTTTTTGAAATCAAAAGATGTTTATATGAATTTTTATGAACTTAAGAAGTGGTAGGGTAACTGGATTTGAAGTTAGGAAACTAATTTCTAATTTCGAATCTCCTCAGATAAGAAGCTCTACTCCCTTTTTGAGGTCAACACCTTCAACTTCTTCTCCACACGACCATACAGAAAAGAGTATCACTTCTATAATTTTTGAAAATCTTGAAATGGCAGAAAACAATCAACATGATACAAATAATCCTGCGCAAAATTTAAATCGAACTCTTCAGGAGCTATCTGCTCCCACCATAGAGGAAGAGCATCTTTGCATAAATTTGCCAAATCTGAATGTGCCATTCAAACTAAATTCGGGCCTTCTAAAGAAACTCCTTGTATTTAGTGGTCTAGCTGGTAAAGACCCGCATAGACACTTAAAGAAGTTGCATGTAATTTGCAAGCTGACCAAACCTGAAGGTATAACGGTTGGCATAATGAAATTGTTCGCATTTCCTTTCACTTTACAAGGTTATGCAAAAGACTGCCTGTATGAACACCCGTCATTATCAATCAATACTTGGGCAGAAATAAAGAATGCTTTTCTTGATAAATATTTCCAATCAAGCCAAACTATGAATCTCTGGAAAGAAATTTTTGGGATTAGACAAAAGGTGGGGGGAAAACCTTCACTAATATTGGGAGCGTTTCAAACGCTTATGTGAAAGTTGTCCGCACCATTCAATAGCAGAAAACCTCCTAATTCTGCATTTTTATGAAGGGTTGTTACCCGAAAAACGCCATAGAATAAATGCTTCAAGTGGTGATGCCCTAACAAACAAAACTCCTGCTGAAGCGAGAAGACTGATAGAAATTTCTGCCCAAAGTTCTCAAGGTTTCAGCCCAAGGACTGATGCTGATAGAGAGGCAATTGGAAGCTCGACAAGAGATAAAAAGATTGCTCCACTTACTGATATAATTGCTAAACTAGTATCCAACACTACTCAATCACAGCTTCAACAAGTGAAGGCGTGTGAATTCTGCAAAAGTATAACACATAAAACGGATGCTTGTCATTCCTTACAAGAAGATATAGACGCTGTTAATTTTCAAGGATAAAGGACAGTACCGTAGAACAATACGCCTGGCCTACCTTGGAGGAACCATCCAAACTTTAGATGGGGAGCACAAAACAATGCCTAGAATGTTCCCTAACAACAAAGATTCCCTCCAGGATTTGGTCAGGGACAGCAGCGACAGCAACAACAACAACACTTCAATGCTAATAACACTAATCAAGGATCTTCAAGTGAAATATCACTTGAAGAGATGGTTAAGCAAATGGCTATAACACAAATGCAAATGCAAAAAGATGCTAAGGAGACAAAGACTGACATTCAAAGTATCCAAAGTCAAATGACCCAATTAGCTTCTGATATGAGCCAGTTGAAGGCTTAGATGAACAACAAACTCCCTTCTCAGCCTATAAATCCTAGAGAAACTGCAAATGCAATAACTTTGAGAAGTGGGAAAGAGTTAAAAGGAATTTATGAAAACCCTCACGAAATTTAAGATGAACTGGAAGTTCATAAAGATAAAGAAGAGGGGGTAACTGAAATTCTTCAAACACCTAAGCAAAATATAGATGTCGCGACAGAAGGATGTCGGGGGCGTGACTGAAGGGGTCGCAGGCATGACTTCATGGTGTCGCGGCTGCGACGGTGTTTGGGTGCAATATAGATGAGCAGTAGCTCAGTTCTTCATTCCTTCATACCAAGCACGGTCGTGACGTTTCCAATTCTTTACATCTCATTTTCTCAAATCGTCAATCAATTTGTGCAAACAAATAATCCATGCATTCGTATCAACAGGGAAAGCTATTGATTGTGATCACGCACCTCGACACATCCCGGTTTGTGCAAAATTTAGGATTTTCCATTGTGAAAACCTAGGTATGAATCCTCAATTTTAATTTCAAATTCAATAATCTTATACTCTAAATTGATCTACTCATTAGGTAGATTATGAATTCATAGCTGGATTGTTAAATTTCACCCTGAATTTAACAAGTTCATGTGAATTGGTGTAGGGGTTTATACTAGACTTCAAAAGAAAAATGCCTCGTTCTAAAAATCCGTCATTTAGATCTGGCGAGGGCACTTCGACCGCAGCAGAGCAAGTCTTAGTTCCATGCCCTCACGAAGGAATTATTATTCCGGATAAGTATGTGGATTGACATAAGGTGATCTCTCGTAGGGCTATCCGACAGACCGCATTCTACATTCTGGTGATTTAGTCACATTCGGCCTATGGACTGAGATCCAGCATGGTGTTGTACAGCTTGTAGGGATCATACTTTTCTAATGGGATGGCCTACATATCTGTCACTTGTTAGAGAGATCTTGAGCTCCTGGACTAGTACTGTTGGCCAGGCTTTGGCTGATGATCCTATTGAGGAGTGTGTCTCGTTCCAGCTGGGGAACGAGATGAGACGGCTGAACTTGACGAAGCTCTGTAGGATCTATTGTATACGTCTGGGAGGCTTCCGGGAGTATGAGAAGGGCTATGTGCCGTACTTACATGCATTCTGGCAGGAACTTACTTTGACTGGGGCATACAACCCCTACAGCAGAAAGAGTTCCGCTCTCAGGAACCCCGTTCTATGTACTCTTCACTGGTTCCTTGCCTACACATTGCTTGTACCAAGACTAGCCAAGGGGCTATTCCCCAGAAGGAACTGGATATATTCTTTATGCTGCTGCACAACCTAGTGTCTCCCCAACAGTATCCGTACCTTAGTACCAGATACTTGCTGGTAGAGAAGATTGAAACAGTAGCTACAGACAGTGCTTGCGCTCCGATTCTTATTGGTGACTTCTGTTGCAGCTCTTTCGGAGCCTACTAGAGGACCTTTTGGTATCGACAATCTGATAAAAATTAGGATGATATCTGTCGACCGTTGTGTCTATTATCTTACTGCTCGAGCTGGTGAGAGCCTCAGTGCCTTCCATATCCATCTGCTTCTCTTCGATTATCCGATCGGAGGAATTGGGGTTTTCCACCAGCTCGTGAAGAGGTTGATGCCGTGAGGGATGACAATAAGGAGCAGGACTCTGAGGGTGACTCCGTTATGGGTGAGCCTCAGCAGGATCAGTCCCAGCATTCACATCACTTACGGCTATCTACTTCGCCCCATTGTGGCCCAGCTGCACTTGAGCAGTTCACTGCACCTCCTATGGACTGGTACACAGCTTATCAGTCTCTACATCGAGAGGTGGCTGACATACGTACTGACGTAACTACGCGTTTAGATGCTATGCAGTAGAGCCAGGAGAAGTTTCAGCGCCGTATCTTTGATTATTTCGACAGCAGATTTCCACCACCACCTCCTCCTATGTGATTTTTCTTAATAGTCAGTCTAGATTCATGAGTCTTTTTTTTTTTTTTTTTTTATTGAGATTGCACTTTGCCTTAGCTTAGGGGAGGTTGGGCATTCCTAGACATTCCATTTATGTTTTTGTTTTGAGTCATTTGTACTTTTTCTTTTTAGAGATGTATGAATCTTTCAGTTTTATGCATTCTCTTTCTATTTTTATTGACTTAGTTCTCTTAATGCCCGTATCATATGTTTAACGAACATAAGTAACGAATTTATTTCCATGAGATCATCACCTTTCATTCCTTCATTGCTTAATTATGCTTCTTCGTATGTTTTCTTTTGTCTTCTCTCTTTCATATATATATTATGCATGTGAGAGAGTGAGAGGGACTAATTTTTACTATCAAGTTGTGTTTTGTCAGATGTCGAACACTAACTTGCCAAGTAAACGAGAAATCATTGTAATAAGTTTAGATAGATGGATCGGGGACATAGATGAGCAGATTGTTGACACGAACAACCCCATGGTGGCTCCTACACCTTGCAGTTTCAATATCTTGAGGCGTTACATACTGAGCTTCAAGACAAGCAAAGGCTGATGACGGAGATGCTCTAAGAGATGAAGTTAGCGCAGGAGTCCATAGCAGGTGAGGTCAACTATATTCGTACGATCCTTGAGATTCAAAGCGGGATAGATGGCATGATTCAAGATATATGGAACTCGTTCAGAAACTTTGGATGTTTATCAGGTGAACCTTAGCTCACAGGTATTCTTTTGTCCTCTACGCTTTACTTTTATTTTTACATTGAGGAGAATGTAATGCTTTAACTTAGGGAAATTTTTAGGGTTGATACTTTATTTAGAGTCTTTGTTAGAGTCACATAAACACTACAAAAATATTACAATTTAGCTACGGATAATTTTAGCGACGGAATTTTTCCGTCGCTAAATATACATAATTAACGACGGATCCGAGCAAAAATTCCTGCAGAAAATTGAAAAATTCAATTTTTTAAAAATTGAAAAAAAAAACTTGTTTTTAAATCTATGGCTTGAGCAAAGTAAAATGATGATTTATACCATAATAAATATTGCACTAATACATGTAGTTTGAATATTGACTCTAAGGAAGTCCTGAATCTTTGTTAACATCATTCTAGTATATTCCTATGAGATGACCTTTGTCATCTGTAGATAGCGCTTAAGTGGTGACTTGAACCGTAGCTAGAGGCTTAAAAAAAAAGTAAAAAAAAATTTCATGTTTCCCCTTTTTATGCCATCTTTTCACTTACGCACCACTTATAGGGGGAGCATAGAGTGGATTTTGAAAAGATTTTTAAATTTATGTTTATTAAATATCCATTTTTTCATGGTAACCCTCATTTTATGTTTTGTCATTGGAAAATACTCTAGACCTACTTAGAATGAATAAAAAAAAAAAAGAGAAAAAAATTACAAAGCAATATTTAAAGGTGCTTTTTTCCATACCTCGATAATCAAAATTATCATCTACGGATAAAAGAAGGGACGTGGTATTTGATAATATGAGCTTGGAAAAAAAAAGAAGATACATATCCAGTAGGAAATCTACACCTTTTTTGAGACCTTGGTGGATTTGGGAATGATCCTATATGAGGAACTAACAGGGTGGAAAACAAAAAAGAAATGAATTTTGAAATTGAGTTTTCGAAATATTTTGTCTTGCTACATCTCTGAGGAATCTACTAGATGTGAAGGATCATCAGGGGGAATGATTTGAGTGGTAATTAGATGTGGTGTGAATAGAGATGAAGGATAACTTTGTGATGAATATTCCTTCGACTTGTGTTTTGTGTTGTTTATTTTAGGCAATCTGATAACTTTGATGCTCGAGCTATAGAATTTGTGAGTCTTGTTAATATCAAGTTTCTTTCTTTGTTTTGAGTCTAGACTTTGCTTCGGGACAAGCAAAGGTTTAGCTTAGGAAAATTTGATGTGTGCAAAAACACACATCATTTCTTTACTCTAAATGTTTGTTTTAGGTAATCAGCACACATATGTCGCGGCCACTACATGTAGTGTCGCGGGCAGGCACAAGGTTGCGGGCACGATGTCTCTAGGTCGCAGGCGCGACAACTCATTTCAGTAGAATTTCGGGTTTTTAATGTGTCGCGGGTGTGACACTTGCTGTCTCGCAGCTGCAACTGTCTCTCAAACGCAGATCATTACTTTTTTAGTCTTCGGATCAACCTGGTCTCGACCCTTTCTTATAAATACATGCTGTAGGGTTCTTCTAATCATCATATAGAGCATAGAGATGGCAGTGGAGATTAGAGGAGGTGGAGACGCGAAGAGGAGAGGTTTTGGAGAGTTTTTGATCAACGTTTCAAGGGGATTAGATCCGCAACTCGTTGTATAGCATATAACAATTGTTTGGAACACGTCGTGTGATGTAAAACCTTCGTTCTCAGTTAATTATTCTCTGCAGGATGTCTGTTTTGTTGCTATGATTCATTCCCTGCTTTGTTTGAGGCATATGCGTGAGTAGATCATTAGTAGGGATGCGTTGATGAACTTTGATGAACTTAGATCATGAGATGATGCGTATATGACTTAAATCAGAGATGTTAATGATATATGTTTCATGAAACCTGCTAGAACTATTGCATAACATATGCTTATTAGATTGATCATCTAATACACATAGGTTAGAGCTATAAATCGCGCCACCCAGTGATTTATTTAGTAGCAAGTTGATATAATATGATTCACGCTAATTGTCATATTTAATCAATGGTTTTGTATGCATGTGACATGATTACTTTAACCTAATTGCTATTCATGTTATGACTGGTTTTTCCATATTTTGAATCAACTCTTTTGATTAAGCCGTGTTTGAGCTAATTGAAATGGTTTTAATCTATTGAGTTAGTTTGACTATCTGAGCTAATTGGAAGTTATAAGTTAAGGAACGTAGTGAGTTAAGCCAAAATTCATTACAGTCATTCCATATTAATCGTTACATCTAAAATTCAGCAACCTCCGTGATTGATCTAGGTGACTCAAAAGTAATACGACCATCGTCCCTATATTTCTCCCAACTTAAGTAAACTCCTTTATATCTTAGCTCTTTCTTGTCTTCTTTTGATCTAACTAGTTTAGTTTTAAATTATTCCTTTTAAACAATTTAACCACCCCCTAAAATTCTATCTTTAATCTTACCCCATGCTTAGGATAGAAATTTTTTAAAGTTGAGTTAAGGTCGACATTCGTTGTTCCCATTGGGATCGACCCCTGCTTCCATATCTACATTAGTATTTATAGCGAGGTAATAACAAATTTGCACGTTTTACGACGTACGTGGAAGTCGCCATAATTACACCCTTGGCTGACTTCGCATCAGGAACATAATGTCTTGAACTGTTCAGTCATTCGTCTAATCAAGGCAATAGTACCTGCACAACTTCTACCTTGGCATTTCAGGTACTCGATTTGGTCCTTTTCGGCCTTGGACCATCTAGTGTTTTCATTTGAAGCGGTCACACTTTACACTTACATAGGTGACCTCCTACATGTCTCTGTATCTTGTGGAGTCATTAAACGTCTTTGCTTATTCTTTACCCTTCATTGCACTTTATGTCATGGGAATGAGCGATAGATTTCTCTTTCTAAGTGCTCTATAGAACCTTGATAACTTAGTTGTCCCATTGAACCAAGTTCTTGGGGTCTCCAGTCATATCGGTTGGGTGTCCATTACTCTGGTTCCGTATTGATGGGTTTTAATCCCATTTCCCTTGAAAGGCTCTCAACCTGATCTCTTGTTAAAGGATCTGCTAATTTCTCCTTATATCTCACAAAATCTATGGATATTACACCACTTGAGATCAGCAGCCTGATCTCCAGTCATTTTGTTTTGTGCCCTAGCAATTGCTGATTGATTATCATAATGAATCATAATTGCTAGCACAGGTTTTTCCCAAACCGGTATGTCCTCTAGAAAGCTATGAAGCCATTCTGCTTCTTCTATCGCTTGGTCAAGGCTATGAATTCTGATTCCATAGTAGAGCGGTGTCTTTTATATCCGATATCCAGTTTACGTCATTGTATCCTTCTAATACAGCTGGATATCTTGTAAATTGTAATTCAAGATTCATAGTGAATCTTAGATACTGCAAGACTCTGACTAACGCTTTCCAATGGTCAGCACTAGGGTTTATTGTAAACCTGCTGAGACGGTTCACTGTGCAAGCAATGTCAGGCCTTGTGCAGTTTATGATATACATCAGACTGCCCAGTATGCGTGAATACTCTAATTGAGACACACGATCACCTCGTTTCTTAATCAGGTGCATGTTTCGATCAATTGATGTCTTAACCACAGGACCCTCGAAAGCATTAAAATGTCTAAGTACTGCCTCAATGTAGTGAGACTGTGATAAAGCAAGTCCTTCTGATGTCCTTAGGATTTTCAATCCTAAAATGACATCTGCCAAACCCATGTCTTTAACATCGAAATGCTTTTTCAGCATTCTTTTAGTCTCTATAATCATCTCATGATTAGAGCTAAGGATTAACATGTCATCCACGTATACACATGCTATGACTGTGCCTCTAGGTGTGCTTTTAAAGTAGACATATTTGTCTCCTTCATTTATACTGAAACCATTTGATAACATCGTTTTATCAAACTTTTCATGCCATTGTTTAGGGGCTTGTTTGAGTCCATATAGGGACTTCACAAGCCTGCACACCTTCTTTTCTTGTCCAGGAAAAATGAATCCTTCTGGTTGTTTCATGTATATTTCTTCTTCTAATTCTCCATTCAACAATGCTATCTTAACATTCATTTGATGGATCTCCATGTTATTTAGAGTTGCCACTGCAACAAGCTTTCTAATAGACGTCATTCTTGATACAGGCGAAGGTATCAAAATGATCAAGACCTTCCTTTTGCTTATAGCCTTTGGCTACCAATCTAGCCTTGTACTTATCAATAGTAGCATCTGGCTTAAACTTTTTCTTCAAGATCCATTTGTAACCTAAAGGATTTGTGCCTGGTGGTAAATTTACTAGCTCCCAAGTATGGTTTTGCATAATGGATCCCAATTCACTATTGATGGCTTCTTTCCAGAGCAGAGCATATGGACTTGACAAAGCCTCCTTTATTGAAAATGGTTCTTGGTCTTCCATCATAAATGTATCAAAGTCTTGGTCTTTCTTGATCATTTGTTTCTTCGAGGTTCTACATCCTCTTGATGTGAACTATTTATGGAAGTTTCTCGAGGTCTCTTTTAAGACTCAGTTTCTTTCCTTTCTTTACAAGGAAAGACTTCTTCAAAGAAAATAACATTCCTTGACTCAATTATTGTTCCTTCTTGTATCTCAGGATTATCTGATCTGTGCACAAGGAAACGATAAGCACTGCTGTTATGTGCATATCCAATGAATATGCAGTCAACAGTTTTGGGGCCTATTTTCAATTTCATAGGCTTTGGTATTTCTACCTTAGCCAAGCACCCCACACTTTGAGGTATTTGTAGGAAGGCTTATAGCCTTTTCATAACTCGTGAGGAGTTTTATCTCTGCTTTTATGTGGAATTTTATTCAAGATATGGTTAGCAGAGAGTATTGCCTCCCCCCATAAATTCTGGGGTAAATTAGAACTTATCAACATGGCATTCATCATTTTTTTTTTCAAGGTACGGTTCTTGCGTTCAGCAACACCATTAGATTGTGGTGAATAAGGAGCTGTCGTTTGATGAATAATACCTACCTCATTGCAGAATTCATCAAAAGGAGCGCCATATTCTCCTTCTCTATCACTACGAATACTTTTTATTCATTTACCAAGTTGATTCTCGACTTCAATCTTGTACTGCTTGAATGCTTCTAGAGCTTCATCCTTACTTCGTGGTAAGTACACATAGCAGTACCTTGTGCAATCATCGATGAAAGTAATGAAATACTTTTTTCCACCTCGAGTTTACACAAACTTTAAGTCACAGATATCACTCTGAATAAGTTATGGAGGCATAGTACTCCTTCCCACAGAAGGAAAGGAACTCTTTTTTATTTTAGCCACTACACAGATCTCATATTTATATAGATCTACTTTAAATCCTGGAAGCAAGTCCATACTTACCAACCTTTTGATAGTGTTATAGTTGATATGCCCAAGTCTTACATGCCATAAATCAGACTACTCAAGCAAGTAAGAAGAAGGATTATTATTATTATTATTATTATTATTATTATTATTATTATTATTATTATTATTA